>CM034464.1:27923575-28172366 GCA_019925255.1 Litchi chinensis | reverse complement strand
CAAAAGGCAATCAAAGGCTGGGGAGAGAGAGAGAAGGAGAAGAGATGAGGGTAGATTATCGGAGGTGAGCAACAAAAGGTGACTATGAATTCAAGTAAGATCAAGCAGCAACTTTATGTATGAGGGGTGAGATCTAGTGATGACTATGAGCAGCGAGATGAAATGGTGATTGACTAGATCTCAACAGCGCCCCCCTCCCCCCCAAAATGACGATTGCAAGGTCCGAATCCAAATGGACTCAGTAAAATTTTTAAAAGCATAAAAAAGGCCCAATTAGAGAGTTGAATTCTAATAAACTCAGAAGATTAATTTAAGTAAATCCAATTGATTAAAAAAAAAAAAAAAAAAGAGTCAGTTAGTAGGTCGAACCAAATAAGCCCAATTTAAATGGGCTTTGATCAAATAGACAAAACTAAAGCATTGTTAAACAACTAAACATAACAGAGACACATTCGAGACAGTCAAAAATGAGAAAGCAGAGACATGAAACAAAAGCAAAGTCAAACAGAAGGAAACAAAATTAAAGAAAAGAAACAAGAGAGTGATTAGTGGCAACATTTTTCATTTATTTAAATGAGACAAGTGTCTCATGCTTAGTGAAGGAAGCAAATTGAGGCATAAATCAAAGAGATGTGAGGCGGCTGTGATATTTGGGATTGATTTTGGGCTTATTTGGTGTGCAATTATTTTAGTTTCTGATTCAGTTTTCTAATTTGATTTTTATAAGTTTTAATTAGGATCTTGTGTGACTTTAGGTGGGAAAGAATTCAAGGATAACACAGGTGCTATTGGTTCGAAATAAAGCTTGAAATTTAATTTGTTAGTGGATAAGTTGAATTGATTATTTATAGTTATCTATATTTCATATTTTGTTATTCATGAATTATTTATTAGTTGATTAATTTCCGAGATTATTTGTTTTAATTAAATTCATTTATTTTAAATTATTTAAATTTCAGCTTTTATCTATCTAATTGTTAGTAAAAGAAGATGATTTAATTAGTCCATTAATTTTATTATTTAAAATTTATGAATTGTGATTTGATTATAGAATATTTATTTATATAATGGGAAAATAATTTACTGAGAATTATATTTATATTCGAAATAGCATTATACCAATTTGCGTATGAAAATTATTTAAGTTATGAAACAAATGAAATGATATTTTAAGAACACCAAAATTGTACTCTCTCTTTTAACGATCATCAGATAATATGTATATAAGTTTTAGAGAGTTGTTCCAGATGTGTATGATAGATGTCTAAGAGTTATCAAGTTACTCAACAGGTGTATGGCAAATATCTGCAAAACACTGAGTCACTCAATATATGTATGACAGATGTTTAAGAGTCATTGAATCACCTAACAAATGTATGACAGTTATTATCCCTAGCTTTGCGCGTGTATTACGTATCTCTATTACACATAATAGAATTCCCTATGTACTAAAGTGGTCTAAATTGAGTTTTTTATTACAACAGAAATGATCCATAGGGATATTTATAATTTATCATGATATGAGATGTGATTTCAATATTATTTTCAGATAAAATTGAATATAGATAATTGAGATTCTATTTTATTACTAACATTATGTTATGTTAATTATTATTGAAAATGATTATTTGGTTTTCAAAAGTTATACCCACTCATTGGGCATTAGCGCTCACTTTTTTATATTTTTAAAAATCATTTCCCAATTAACTGTCGAGTCTTGAAGGAAATCTCCAAATAAGAAGACATAGGCCATTTAATCACATGACGCCAAGAAATGATATTTTGATATATATATATTTTATATATTACATAGCATTTAGGTTTGCATATGTATACTTATCACTTTAATATTGTAAAATATTTTATTCTTGTCAGTTTTACTTGTGTTTTGACTTCCAAGTTTGAATGTGATATTAACATACTTTATAATTATATTTTTATCTAAAAAGCTACTTTACTTTACATATTTTACTTGATGTTGTTTATATTTGGAATATGATTTGGAAGAAGGATCAGAGGTCCTAAGTAGTTGAGATTTGAAATAATTTAGAAGTATTGATTTTGTGTATTTCGGAGTAGAATTGTTAGAAAAATAGCAATTATATTGCCAAAATTTTATTAAACTGCCTTACGTATTGATTGATTTCCAAATTATCTTCCATTAGAAATTTTAGAATCATATATAGTTTTTTAACATATCACAGGATGTTTTCGGATTTAAGATAGGATCTAGGAGGGTCATGTCAATGACTATGAGCCACTAGTCGATTGGAGATCTAATGGCTCATAATCGGTCAAGCAGTAACATAAGTGTGACATTGAGTGAGAGAGAAGGGTGAGCAGAGTGAGGTGAGAGAAACCAAGTGAAAAATGGTGAGTGGCATTGGCATGAGGAGAAAGGAGCTAGGTGAAAAAATGATGAACAACATCGATGCGAGGTAAGAGGAACTAGGTGAAAAAATGGTGAGCAGAATCAATGCAAGGTGAGAGGAACTAGGTGAAAAAATGGTGAGCGAAGCCAGCGTGAAGTGAGAGAAACCAAGTGAAAAAATGTGAGGGTTTCTCTGTTTATATATACATATATATATATATATATATATATATATAAAAGAGAGTAAATTACACAAACTTCCTTTGAGGTTTGATGAAATTATAACCAATATCTAAGTTTTGGCCATAATAACATTAACCTCCCTTAAGATTCCCAAAACTCAACAAAAATACTCCTTACTTTTAAAGAGTTGTTGTCAAATCGTAATGGTCAATAAGCAAAAGTATTAAACCAATTGGTCAATAGTCATATAATTGTATTTTGATTCTGTAGAAAAATTTTAACTTTTTTTTTATGGGTTTGATTGAATTTGACTATCCAATAGTACTCATTAAGTAATTAATAAATTGTTAACCCTTACCTCACTAGTCGATTAGCAAGTAGCAATTTTTGAAACCATAGTTATAGGTCATCTCATTCATGAATCTCATTTAAAATCCATCAAATTACACTAATTAAAGCTATTTTGTGAAGTTAATGACTTTGACTACACCTAAATTTATTTGAATCTTTTTAATGTTTAATTTGAATACTACTAAATTTCAATGATTTCTTTAGAAGATTTAAACTGAAATCACCAAGACTTTTAGGGGCTACTTAAAAATTTGAATTGAAAACACTAAAATTTTCACAATATTCTAAACTCTAATGAACTTTAAATCGTTAGATATGTTTCATTTTGTAATGATATTAAAATTAATGAATGAATACACATCAGTGATAATTTATTTCACTTATAAAATTTATTTATTCACCATTTGTTACATCATTGGTTGGAATACTAGTCGGGATATAAGTTGAAATGTTTAATATTACTCTTATATTTATTGTAATTAAATTTCTTGAGAAAATAGAACGTTGTCAAGGATGGCCATTCATTATTATAGTGAAAAAGTACTAACCTGAGCCTTCATTCCGTCTTCCCCTAGCCAAAGGAAATCTGGGATTCTGGCAAGATGCTTCTTAAAGGCTTCTCCATTAGGATCTTCAATCCAGCTAGCAAGCATGCTTAATGGCTGCTCAATTCAAATGGCATTTTCAACCCAATAGTGCTTTATCATAAAGGTTCACTTGATTTAAGTGAACTGAAAATAATTTTTGAAAGTGAAAAATTCTGAAATATCCCCTAAAATAAAAAATAATATCACTGAACCTCATTTTTTAACATAAAAAATGAATTGTTTCATATTAATTTCATTCAGTGGTATTAAAAGTTTAAAAAATAAATTAATTAAATTCCTGTGAGAATTGTACCTTTGCCACACATCCTACAGTAATGTATCGACTATTCTCGTCTTCATAATGAACATGCTTAATTGTCTTTTGAAGAGCCTTCTCTCTAATGAGTTTATTTAAAGGCCAGTGAAGTAAGAGCGGCTCAGTAGCTACATAAACACAATCCCAAATGACATCCACTCTGTGAGGAGGGGGATTACGCAGATCCTCCTGCAAGCACGCTCAGGAGTCAGGATATAATTAATGCATTAAGAATTGCTAAACTGTATAAATAGTTTTCACTTGCATTAGAAAAGTAATATGCATAGTTTTTTATTTTCTTTTTTTTTTTCTAAAAGAAAAAAGAAGGTAATTTATACTAGTTTGTAATAAAAATTTCTTATTATTTTTTAAATATATTGTCAAATTTAAACCATTTTAAAATTTGTAAGAAGAACATGTATTATTGATATGTACCAATGTGTAAGGAGCAAACTCAAGATCACCTTTGCACATAAATGTCGTGCTCTCCTCCAGTTTATTTCATTGTAAGGCTGAGTGTGAATTTCTTCTCTCAACAGATGAATTAGTGGCGTAATTGGACAAACAAATCTTTTCCCATATAAATAAGATAAGGGCATGGAAGTCACTCTGCCGCAGCACCACATTTTTGCTGCATATTTGGCAAAAAGATAAAGGAAATCATGCATCAATACTCAATCATATAAAGACGGGAATCCATTGTTCATTTAAGTTTTATCGTATCTTTTAGGAATCCTCTATTCATCAAGTTTTATGCTATCTTTTTTAAAAGTTTTTAATTGGTTATTTAAAATAAGAAGAAAAAAAACTTCATTTAGTCTCTAATCTTTTTAAATTATCACTTCTTAAAACCATTTGCATTAATGACTCCCGTAGTGACTAAAATTTAAAAAATTCATCAATTTGATCCCTACAATTAGTCAAACTAATGGAGGGAGGGTTATTTTTGTCATTTTATGAGGTTATTTTAATTTTGGTTAAAATAATTTAAGAACAATACATATATATAAGGAAGATATATATATATATCTCTACTATCCATTTTAAAGGACGGTATACATAAAAATTAATTAAAAAAACTTTTAAAAATTAAATAAAAAATTTGATTTTCATCATCTATCTCGGAGATGGACAATGAAAATAAAAAATTGCTAAACAAATAAAAAAAATGAACTGAAAAAAAAAAAAAAAAAAGTAGAGATCCAATTTGGATCTTCACCAGATGGAAGCTCAAAGATATCCATGGCCAGCATCCTCAACAGTCGACCATGGAGATCAAATAATCTGGGCACAACACATACATAAAATTGATTTGTACGTGTTGGACAACGATCTGGACCACTTTGCCTTCTTAGCATGCCTGGTACAGGGATTATTAGTTGATAAACTCATTGATAAAGTCATGCATAAAGAAACATGACTGCCCATCATGACCAACTGGTTGAAAGAATGACCTTGATACTAGTTCGTCAAATTATTTGCTACTCATCTCTTCCATTGTTTTATATTTTACTGCAGTAAGAAACCTTCTATCTTCCATAACAAAGTCAACTTTTCTTTCTCAAACACGAAAAAACCTTTGGGAAACAAAGAACAACAAACAAAAGATCATTCCAAACTATAAGGAAGATAACGATACCTCATCCCCCATGAGGCATGTATATGAGTCATTTCATGTGGCAAATTCCAATTTTTGGTCTTCAAAATTGCCTCACATTCATGGGCTTCTACCATGGAGTATAATAAAATCCCTAGTACTTTTGCAACTAAAGGGAGACGTTAGGACTTCTTCAATTTTTTCTCACCAGTGTGCTTCATTTAGATGATTATGGTAATCAATACCTTCAAATGCATGTATTGCAAAAATAGACTAGCAATGCTCATTTGATAACTGTTGAAGGGGAAGGGTAAAAATGGCATGCATCGTTGGTACAACGCCTTTGTTGTGTGTTGTCACAGTTATCCGACTTCCCTTATGCACCATAACTCTCAATATGTTTCGTGAAGTATCCCATTAACTACAATTGTTATTATAAATATTATCCAACAAGCAAAAGTTTTTGCCTTTCAGATTTTTTGTAACTGGTTTTCCATCGAATTCAAATCTTTAATGTTGCTATATTGGGAAGTGAAAGACTCTAAGTACTAAATTTATAAGAAACATGCACTCAAACTCTATGATGAAATTTACATATTATTACTGGTTCATTATACAATAATTGTGCTAAGGATTCAACTAGTTGGTCATGATTTACCATCATAACAAACTAGTTGAAAGAATGACCTTGATACTAGTTCATCAAAATATTTGTTGCCTATCTTTTGCATTGTTTTATATTTTATGGACAGTAAGAAACCTTCTACCTTCCATAACAAAATCAACTTCTCTTTCTCAAACACAAAACCTTATGGAAACAAAGAACAATAAGCAAATCATTATTCCAAATTATAAGGAAGATAACGATAGCACATCCGTAATGAGGCATGTATATGAGTACTTTCACGTGGCAAATCCCAATTGTGAGTCTTTAAAATTGCCTCACATTCTGGGCTTCTACCTTGGAGTATAACAAAATCCCTCGTACATTTGCAACTAAAGGGAGACCTTAGGATGTCTTCACTATTTTCTCACCTATGTGCTTCACATTTGGATAATTATGGTAATCAAGACCTTCAAATGCATGTGTTGCAAAAATAGACCAGTGACGCTCATTAGATAATTGTTGAAGGGGAAGGGTAAAAATGGCATGCATAGTTGATGCAACGCCTTTGTTGTGTGTTGTCGCAATTATCCGACTTCCTTTATGGACCATAACTCTCAAGATGTTTTGTGAAGTATCCCAATAACTACAATCTTTCTTCCAAATATCATCCAATGAGCAAAAGTTTTTTGCCTTTCAAGCTTTTGTAACCTGTTTTGTGTCAAATTCAAATCTTTAATTTTGCAATATTGGGAAGTGAAAGACTCAAGTATGGTTCCACACACCTTTACCCTATTAAATTTATAAGAAACATGCACCCAAACTCTATGATGAAATTGACCTATCACTACTGGTTGCTAAAGTCATTTTCCCAACTCAAAGTGTCCCTCATATTGCAACTACTGTGACCTCATTTGTTACACTGACATTAACTAAAACTCTCATCTCACTTACTTTGTCCTGCTCTCGGCCAAATGTCTTGGATTCATCAACTAGAGATATGATTGGCACCCTAAGAGAAGTTTTCTCAACAATACTATGTTATATCCTATCAAATATAGATCTTTGCTTTGCTATTTTATCTAATATAAAAATCATCTCTTCAATCTTATCTTTATATTAATTCTCAGTAGACTTGTTGCTCCATTGATAACCATCAACTCTACCTCTAGTAGCTAGATTTAAATAACATATTTCATCAACTAAATCCTCAACATGGTGGATGACCTCCTTTAAGTTCAGCAATCCTATGTTTCACTGATGGATTTGTCAATTGCATCTCATGTGCATCTTTAAGCATAGCATGAACAGTCATCTCCATGGTTTTTAATCTCTTTAATAGAAAATAGTCTAGCTCTCATTTTTCGAACAACTTCAAAAATTTTTGAGTAGCTACTCTATCAAACAACACTGAAAAGAAAGCTTAAAGTGTTGCGCCTCCAATAAGTGTTCTAATAGGATCAACCATGGTTTCTTAGATGATGAAATAAAAATACAAAAACAATAAACAATAAAATAAAATAAAAAAAAAAAAAAAACCGTGTGCGTGTGCACACACATATATTACCAACGTTGAATACAAGGTAAAAATAAAATAAAAAATAAAAAATAAAAAACCAGATTAACCATATTAAAAGCTAATATAATAGGTGAAATGGAACCCAAATCATGTATGATTTGGGTTCCCAAATCATCAAACCACGATCTAGGTGCATAGATTGTGGTTCAATCTCTATGGCTGGCATTGATTGCCGACTATGAGGACCTTTTTCCTTATAATTTTTATTAGAAATATTTTGTACAGTTAATGTATATCCATCAATAAATCCTTTTATTTTAAAAATTTTTCTTATTTTAATTTTTATAAAATAATTCTACACTGTTGATAGAGTTCTAACATTTTTTTTTTTTCAATTTTTTTCCTTTTTTCTTTAATTTATAATGAATTTAACATTTGATGGTATGTTTGGATGTTTATGTTTTTATGAAGAGCAAGATTATCCCTTTATGCATATGAAAAGTTGTCGTCAAGGGTATTAACTTCTTTTTCCATTTTCTGTTGTGATCAAAGGTGAAAAAAAGAGTTAGCAAGACTTAATTGATGAGTATTTAAAATGTTAATGACCACTGGGAGTCATTACTCTGAACGGACTTTAAAAATGATACTTTTTAAAAACTTAAGAATTAAAATGAAGTTTTCCTAAATAAATATTTGTTTCTTTTTTAATTAGCACTTTTTAAAGCTTAAATATTATAACTTGTCATCAAATTATTAAAAAAAAAAAAGTGGAAATTACAAAAAATGCCCATTCTAGAAAAAGAAAATTCATTTTACCCATTTAAAAAAAAAAATCATTTTTAACCCCTCAAACAAATTAATTGCAATCTATACCCAAATTGCTCCTATATGCCTTGCTCTCCTCCTCCATTGTTCATGGTATAAGATCTTTGACAATCTTTGTTGATTGTTTGAGTTTTGTTGGGATTTTTTAAGATTTTTTGTGATTTTTCAAGGTTTTTTTTATTTTTTTTTTTTATGTCTTAAATGTTGGGTATTAATATTTAGGGTTAGATTTGATTGAATTTGAGTTGAAAATGGAGATTTTCAGAGAGACACAACTGAGCAATTGTGTTGTATCGGTTTTTTAAGTCCACTTTAAAACTGGTATTAGTTATTAAGTGGACTTAAAAACTAATATTGGTTTTTAAGTCACCAATTTTTAAGTTGACCTAAAAACCACGCTTTTTTTTTTTTTTTAATTAAAGGTATTTTGATAAACTTAGTTATAGGTTGAAAACAATCTATTTGAGAGGTTAAAAACGAATTTCTATAGAAAAGTGGGTAAAAACTAATTTTTCATTTTGGTTTTGGGTAAAAGAGAAGAAGTCCCTTATAAATTTGAGGTTTTTGTCGCACATTTAGCTTTTTTGGATATACCTCTCTCCCTTGGATTGCAAAATGGAGGAAAAAAAATCATAAACAACACAAAAAGAGATAAGAGATTACACAGAGAGAGAGAATGAATGAACTTCAATAAGAGTGAGAAAGATTCCAACACCAATGAAGAAAAACAACCATCAAGAAGGAAAATAAAGGGCGAAAAATGGAGGCTAAAACATTTGAATAACATGCATGCTAGGATGAACTTTGTTCTCCTCGTCAAAACAATTCCAACGATACATTACAAGTCCAAATTCAAGATCATTTGCCCCTTCATAGACTTTTCAAAAGTGTTGGTCAAAGAAAATAGTACACGGCCTAAGAAAATAGTTCATGGTCAAAAAATAGTTCACAATCAAATAAATAATTCAGGATTAGAGAAAGCAGTTCATGGTCAAAGAATATATATATATATATAATTCATGGTGAATGAACATTTTATGAATGTTTTCAACTCCACAGATAATTGAAAGAAACTTTCAGGAATAAAGAGGTTTAGAAACAAGACTAGTTTCTAAAACTCTTGAAAAATGAGTGTTTCCACATAATCTAATAAGATGAATGCAAGTTCAAGTCTTCAATAATCAGACTACTCTTTTAAATTGAGTAATAGGTCGTCTATATATTTCTTCAACACATAATACTTCTGCATAATGCCAAGTAGACAGCAGCTTTGTTTTGTTCATATAGGGAGAAATATGAGATTTCTAAAGAAAAAGAGTTAAATCCAAGTAACATTAGAAAACAAAGAAGAGAAAAAAAGAGAGCCAATAAGACTAGTAGCTTTTTGTCATATTTAATTCAGAGTAAAATTAAAGAAGATTATTATTTCCGCCCATTAATGTTCACTGTGAGAGAGTTGTACTGTTTAAGTAAGTTTTGGGGAAAAAAAAAGGTGTTGTGATGAATAGTGTGGTGGTAAGATGATAATGATGAAGGAAAGAGATGTTGATCACAGATGATGGTGATGATGATGGAGGAGAGATGCGAGAGATGATGATGAAAAAGAAGTAACATTGATGAAGTAAGATTATGAGATCATGGCGGAGAGATGAAAATGAAGACTTGAAGATGGTGAAGCAATGATGAGAAAATCAGATGATGAGATATCAAATATATCATGATGGTATGATGCATGGCCAAATAAACTTTTAAAGTTTCAATTAATTAATTTAAAATTTATTTATTCATTTTTATAAATCTGTAAAATATTTAAAGGGTAAAACAGACTTTTCACTCCCAACTTTGGTGCTATTAGAACTTAATTTAATAATATTGCGTGAAGAAAAAAGCAACGGGCAAAGAGATGCTATTTCACCTCACTTTTACGTATATGAAAAGGAGATAAATCCTAATCCATTAATTATAAAGGATAATTCTAATTTTCCTATATAGTTTGGCATAATAGTAAAAAAACACCTGTGCCTAAAAAAAATAATTAAGAACTCTTTAATAAGTTATGAAATAGGTAAAATAAGTCCTGTAGTTTATAAAAATAATTACCCCCTCTCCCAACACCAAACCCTGCCCCCCCAACCTCACCAAAAAAAAAAAAAAAAAAACCCCACTGTTGTCAATTTTGATTTTAAAAGTCAATGTTTGGCTATTAACAAAAAAGGGTAAAATCATCAATTTATTGTAAAATAAGTTTTAAAAAATTGAATAAATAAATAAGTGCCATGCATACACATATGGAGCATCAACAAATTATTTTTTAAATAATTAATAATTTAAAAAATAAAAAAAAAAAAAAAAATATTTTTAAAAAATTGTATCGATGACATAATTAAAAAATAATAAAAAAAATTTTAAAATTATTAATAATTTTTTTAAAAAAAATTATGTCCATTGTCCATCAATAAATTGTAGAATTATAAACAATGGATATAATTCTTAAAAAGAAAAATCAAAATCAAAATTCTTCATTATTGAACACTTCCTCTCTCTCTCTCTCTCTCTCCCTTCTTCGATCTCTTTTTCTTCTTCTATAGCTTCTTTTCACAATCTCTTCTTTTTTCTCTTCAACTTCTCTTCGTTGATCTCTTCTTCTTCTTCTTCTTCTTTGTCAATTAGGCCATAAACCAATACCTCCATCTCGGTGATGATGGCATCCTCATCCATTTCTCTACCACCTCCATCCTCTTTGGCAACAATTAGGGCTCGTCGACAATCTTCAATAGTGTTCAAGTCTCCAATGGTGTTTGTGCTTAGGGCGCGAGAAAGAAAAGACAGGGGTTAGGATCCTATTGTTGTCAATTTCCAGCACTTGAAAAGGTAGGGAGGGTTGGAGTATAGAAGAAGAAACAGAGGGATAGTGAGGGAGGAATAAGGTTTGTGTTGACAGTGTTGAGGAAAAGAAAAAAAAAGAGTTTTTTTTTTTTTTTTTTTTCATTTCTCACTTTGATTTTTGTGTGGTTGAGTTTGCTATTTGGTGATGGTTTTAGGTTTTATTGTATAGTTGAGTTTTGATTTGATGATTGATTTTTAGTAATGATTTGAAGATAAAGATCTAGGTTGAACCCAGATCTTTAAAGTTTGAAAATCTAGGTTTAACCCAAGTTTTCATTTTCATTTTTTGGCTTTTTAAATTTTTTTAAATTATTTGAAATTAATCTTTATCGTTCATCATAGCGATTGACAGTGGAAAAATTAAAAGAAATTGTTAATAATTTTTTTATATTTTTATTTTATTATATTTTAATAATTTTAGTATTATTATATTAAGGGATAATTTTATAACTGAGGGGCAATTTAGTCTTTTCATGTATTGGCACTATCAAAACCCATTTTTCAGTAACAAAGCTAACAAAAAGTGTAAAATGCGATTTGTTCAAACCATAGAGGAGTAATTAGTGATTAGATCAAACAGCAAAGGATATTAGAATTATCCCTATTTATAATGTAGAAGTATTACAACATCTTATAAAGCTTATAATACTCTGAACATAAAATGCTCAAATAACTCCTCTTGTTCTTTAGATGCAAAACATTTGGCGAGCCGTATAAAGATGTTTGAACAATTATCACATAGAAAAATTATTCAAACCTGGATGCCCTGGGAATGAAGAAGGAAGGAGCCAAAGCTCAGGGGGGATTGGTTTGATTCCAGACCATTCAAATAATCCTAGTAACTGTAACATAAAAGCAACAATAGCAAGTTAATATTTATATATCATAGCTGAATATCTTTGTTTTCTGTAATATTGCAATAAAGTGTTTTTCACATAAATAACACTTTTTGATGGTCTGGAACACTACTCTTTCCAAGTACAGGGTGGTTATGTATCCCCTCATTCACCTTAATGGTGCGGTTTCAATTTTACCAAGTGCCTAGATACATTTGTATGAGTAGTTTTCTCATTAATTGTTGGAATAATAATAGCAGTTTCCTCTTCTCATTATTGGAATCGTTATCTAATTTGGTTATAGGAGTAGACATATGGATTGCTCAAATAATTGATCTTGATAGGATCTCATACTTCTAACTCAATTCATGTCAACTCTATTAAAAAAAAAAAAAAAAATGTCATTACCGAAAGCCAAAACTTTCCCAAAGAGGGTATATATGTTGCACCACCATGATCAAGAATCCATTTTTGAGCTCTTGTACAAGCATTGTCTTCATCAATATTTGGTTCTATTCCAAGTAAACGCATGCAAATGTAGCTGAAAACTGTACCCAACATGCTGCTATGGCCTTCTACATGTATTCCCCACCCACCATCTTCATGCTGCACAACATATAATATCATTCGATCTTTCACTATTTTGATGAGTTCTTTTCTCTTTTTCTAATTTTAAAAAAAAAAATTGTAAATTTTGAAACAATACTAAAAAAATAACTGAATTTTTTTAGCACCAAATGATTTGCTTGCAATGCAAACAAATCATGATGCTAATAAACTCAGTTTTTTTTTTCCTTAATTTCAAAACTCAAATCTTTTTCACTAATTTATATACACATAGTGTGTATGTATGATTTAATATGATTAATCTCCATTGTTTTGAGAAAAACATACACACACAGTCCATTGTTTCGAGAAAAACACACACACATACATACATATATATATATATATAGAGAGAGAGAGAGAGAGAGATACTCTTGGGCACACTTGAATTATTAATGCACTTGACAAATTGAATGAGTGATTGTATTCTAAAATTATCGATTATATCATTATTATATCTAAACTAAATGAGTGAGATCACATTTATAATAATCAACAAGCAGAATCATATTTATTTATTGTAATCAAACATGTTTAATTGTAGTATGATGTAATAAAAATATAATAAATTACAATCAATAATTTTATAATATAATCACACACTTTTTTTTTATCAAGTGTATTTGTAAGACCCACCCCAATAATTCAAGTGGACCTAAGAAATTAATTAAAATTCAATTTATTATTATTAATTTGGTTTGGTTCAAGTTTTAGAAGTAAAGAAATTTATGGATAAATATCCTCATGGAGGATATTTTTAAAAGAAATTAAGAAAGTTAGATTAAAAAGAAAATGCCATAGAATATAAAATGTAAATTTATAAGTTGATAATGTGGTGGGCCATGTCTATTGAAATTTAGTGGGTGCCAATTGAGAAAGAAATAATAATAATAATAAAAAGGGAAAATGAAATGAAATGAAGAGTGGGTTAGGAAAGAAATAATAAAATAATTAAAAAAAAAAAAAAAAGAAAAGTGATTGTGACATGAGGCGGTGGCATGAGAATGATAAGGATGTAGTATATATATATTGGCCTTTAGAAGCAAATCAAACACAAATATTGTTTGGCAATAGGAAGAAAAACACGATAAGAAGAGAAAAGAAAAGAGAAGAAAGAAAAGAGAAAAAATATATAGGGGAAGTTTCATATGGGTGATCCAAATATTTGGGTGTTCAATTTATCTAGATAAATGATTTTTTTTTTTTTTTTTTATTTCAATGGGATTTACATTCTAAAAAATTAGTTAATTTTCCTATAAATCTAAATTGAGTTTTATGTGATTTTAGGGTGGATCCAATATTATGAGAAATCAGAATGAAACTCATTTTAGATCCACAAATAAACAAAGAAGTTATGTAAGTGAATAATTTTGTTTTTAATTAAATTGACTGAGTTATGTTTATTTATATTTCAGATTTTATTATTTATTTTAAGTAAATAATTTGTTGAGTTAATTGATTTTATAGGTTATAAATTATGTTTTACAATTGAAATAAAAGTTTGTTACGAATTCGTATATATGTATACTTATCAGAATTCCAATGAGAATTTTATGTTTTCAATTTGAGTTATTGTTAAAAAAATTTCAGAATGTTTTAAATAATATGATTTGGTGCTTTGAGAAAGAATATTGATTACATTTTGAGAAAAGTATTTATTCATAATTATATGGATATTCAGAAAACATTTGAAAAAATGAAAAAATAAAAATGTTTTCAAAACACTAAAGTTGTACCCTCCTCTTTAACGGTCAAATAGACTACACATGTGTGAGTCTCAGATTCGCCCAACATATGTCTAACAGATGTTATCTCTCGCTCTATATGTGTATTAAGTATCTTTACTACGTATGACAAATTTTTTTGGATACTAGTTGGTGTAAATTTTCATATTACAAAAGTTACATTTTGAGTTTGATCAATACAAAAAGAGATTTACAGAACACAAGATTTACAAAAAGAGATTTCAGAAAAGGTTTTACAGACTACAGATATTTCTATTTTATATTATTAAAGTTACAAAGATAATTTATATAGAAATTTATGGTTTTACAACTATATGATATTTATATTCAGTTTTATTTCTAGATATGATTGATTATGAATCATTGAGAATTGTTTTTTTTTTTTTTTTTTATCAGTGATAATTTTGATGTTTTATTTAGAAATATTTTTAGAAAAATTAAATCTACTCACTGGGTGTTAGCGTTTACTCTTTATAAATCACTTTTTTCAGGTATCCACTGTGAGTTTATACAAATTATTGCATATCATGAAAGAGACCACATGATGATAAACAGTTGCATTTATGTATATTACTTCTTTATTTACCAGATTTCGTAAATATATATCTAAATAAAATTTACAGATAAATCATCATTTTACAGATATTTTATATATATAATCTATGGGTCAAGTACGAGAAATTTAAATATTTTAGATTTGTTCAATTTATATTTTGATCAAAGTGATTATTAGAATTATAATGATTATTTTAAAAGATTTTCAATAAATCTAGATTTTAATCAAGAAGACCCCAAGTTTTTATAGGATCATTCGGGACTCGAGATAGGAGTCAAGATGGATCCTATCAATATTGATAACTTAGATATATTGTAGAATGTATGTATATATATATAATCTTTGGTTTCATTGATTGAGAAAATCATGGCTCCTCTGGACCTGCCTCTCCATTCGCTTAGTTAACCCAAGGATGTCCATACATATATAGACGATGTAATACCACTTAATTGGGCCCAATTGGATCCAATTGTCTAAATTACATGTGGCTTCAAACCGGTCCATTGAACATGATTTTTAAACACACTCATTCATGCATCAATTGGGTAGAAATAAAAGAGCCCAATTTAAGGGCAAGCCCAATTACTTTTGTGTTTACGTTTCCTTTAATACAACCTTGACCTTTGTAAATGTCCCCGTTAGTTTAGAGAAAATAAAAACTAAAATAAAATAAAATGCGAGTGGACACAAGTCCAAAGCAAAGTAATGAATAAGTATACCTGATGATTGTATAGGTAACGAAGAATTTCTTCACTGTGTTTAGAAGTAAACACATTATTTAGATGCCCTGTAATATACAAGCACATTACCTGAAAATTTCAAATCAAATGATATAACATAATTAGTTGACAACATGAACAAATTTAATAAGTAAACACTTAACTGAAATCTGGTTAAATAAGTAGTGTTTCAACAATTGAACGGCACAAATCCAAAGAGTTAGTAGTCATTATAACTAATGGGTTAGGGATTGCTTTTACATGCACCTTTAAGAAAAATAATTTTATATTTGTCTACTTATGGAAAGAACCATCTTTTACATATAGTATTTGCTAAAAAATAAAAGTCTAAACTAACTTGGCCCTCATCATACTATTCTTATGGATAATTATAATAACTAATTTGGAGTTCGAAAAATGGGAAACGATTTGTACTCAAAACCTTAACTGTGTAAATGTAAAGGCATACCACTAGATTAATCTGATCTTATATACTTAGGAATATAAGTGTTTTTATAATGATGAGTTATGAAGAGAAAAATTACTCACGAATGGGGGAAGAAAATATAAAGGGCCAGCGATTTCAGAAGGCCAATGGCCATCACAAGCCTGCAAGGCTGAAAGGAAGTGGGAAGCCCTCCTTAATGCTGTCATTGCAGCGTCATTTGTAATATCCTCTCCCTCTTTAACCTTTACTTGAGGAATTATTTGTTTGAAATTTTTCTCTCTCAGAAACTGCATTATTTGTACAAACGAATATTAAGTTAAATGATTTTAAGAAAAGAAAATATAATATAAACAAACCGAATGAACGAACCAAACCTATTGGTTTTGGTTCCATATGTGACACATATTTAGGATGAATTTGTTTTATTTTTATGAAAATCCGACATTTTAAATTTGGTTTTCAGTTCAAATTTCAAGCCGAACCAAAAAATCCAATCTATTTACATATATAAAATCGTGACAGTTTTCTTATAAAATAATAATAATAACAATAATAATAATGCTTATGCCTTGTTAACTTCAAAGATTATAGATTATTGGCACATTTAAGCTCATAAAACAATATGGTTTACCCTTTTAAGATTTAAACCAAGCCAAAACTTATAAAAATATGTTTAATATAATTAAAAGGTGTGGCTATCTTACCCAATCACTAACTTTACTTCTTAATTGGAGCTCTTGGATTGGGTGTAAGGGTGGTTATTGAAGCCAATCCAAGGGCTTCAATTGAGGAGTTAAGTTAGTAATTGGGTAAGATAACTAAACCTATAATTTAATAGTTCAAACCCCAAGGCCAAATAGAATGGATAAAACTTGACCAAAACCATCCAATTTACCTTGGTTTGTGATTCAGTTCATATTATAGAGGTTGTTAGATTGAAACTCTATTTCCAGATATCAGGAGACGGTTGCTCACACAAATGGTGAGACTTGTTGCGATTTGAACCTACCATGTAACACTCAGATCTAAATAGATCTAGTAGAATGAATTTTTCCATTGAATAAGTATGAACATAGTTTATATGAATAAGTCAAGGGGTTCAATTAGAAACTTCCAATTTAAAAAGGGACCAAATTTGAGTGATGAAAAGAATGGCCACATAAAAAGTACGAAACCCAAAACTTAAGTGAGCTCAAAATTCAAATTTTTAGAATTAGTATAGTCCAATTTATTTTATTAAATGCACTCATTGGTGTCAAGAAGAAAAACATATGTGGTCAAACAAAAAAAGTGCAATTTCGAATGACATGGAAAGAAAAGAGAAGAAAATAAATTTTTCGGTGATAAGAAGAACATATGAGACACGTATTGTAACATCCCGAATCTGAATCAGTTTAATAGGTTATATATATGTATATCTAAATAAAGTTTAGGAGGGGTTCCAATAAAAAGCACAAGGGGTTTAATTAGAAATTTATATTAAAAAGCTTAAAAAACAAGTAACTCAATTAGAAACTATAATGGCCCAATTTCTTTTATAAACACACCCAAGTGTTTTTCTAAATACACCCATTTAAGGACAAACATGTAAAAAGGAAGGATGTGAGAGGGATAAAATTATAAAAAAAGAGTATGTAAGAAGGGTAAAATTGTCCACCACAAAGAGAAGGAATTATAGGATTTTTGAAGGGTAATTGATAGAAAAAGGAAAGAATTCTCTAGAAATGACAAGAATGAAAATGAAATGTTATGGAAAGGGCAAGATTGAAAAAGCAAAAGGACATTTGGTTAAATTTTTATTTGATAAAAAATAAATGATGGAAAAGGTGGCTAGGTGTACAAAATTTGGGCCATGCATGGGATTATATGTATATATGTGATTTTTGTGAATTAAAAAGGTCGTTCCACCCATTTTTACATCATGGCTGAACCCACCCCATTTCTCTCCATCATGGCCAAACCACCTCTAAAGATTTGAGAAAGAAAAACCAAAGGAAGGAGGAAGAAGAAGAGGAGAAGGAAATCAAGGAAGTTTGAAAAGGATTCATGGTGAAAAAGAGTTCCAAGGAGAAGATAAGTGTAAGAGGATTTTCATAGAGCTTGGAAGTAACCTAGTGGGTGAATACTTTCTCTATTCTTGATGTATAGAAGTGGTTTTGTTATGTTCAACTTTTATTTAGTTTTGAGGTTTAAATTTGTTTTGTGATTTATAAATTTTGAAGTATGTTGCAATACTTTTGAAGTGTGTTTTGAGAATTTGAAGCTTATTTCATGAATTGAAAAGGATAGATCATGGTTAGAATATATGTTGAAGGAAGTATGAATTTTATAGTATGTTTAGAAGTTTTAAAGTGTACTAGAACCTATGAATTTTGGATTATGTTTTTATAAACTTTAGATTTTGTTTTTAATAGACTTGAGATTATGTTTTATAAATTTTATGATATAGTTTGTGATTCGTAAAGTATGGATTTTGTTTTGAAAACTTAAAGTATACTTTGTATTTAATATTATGTTCTATGATATTTAAAGCATACATTATATTAGAAACCATGTTTTTGGTGATTTGAAAATATGTTTGGTGATTTGAGAACCTTATATTATGCATTGGATTTTCAAATTATATTTTGTAATTTAACAAAGTAAGTTTGGATTATATGATTTCCAAAGTATGTTTTACAATATAACAAAGTAAGCTTTGATTATATGGTTTTTTAGTATGTTTTCACAATCCAATAAAGTAAACTATGCTATATGTTTTATGAATTAAATTATTTGATTTTGAAATCTTAAAGTATATTTTATAATGGAATTAAGACTATGTTTTGGTGATTTTAAAAGTATACTTTAAGTTTTGTAAAATTAGAAACTATGCCTTTTGGAATTTTTAAAGTATGTTTAATGATTTGTAAATTTTATGATTTGTATTGAGTTTCCAAAGAGTGTTTTACAAACTAATAAAGTAAATTATGATTTATGGTTCATGAATAAATTAATTGATTTATGAAAGTTTATAGCATATTTTATAAATTACATGAAAAACTATGATTTTTGATATATATATATATATATATATATATATGCATGAATGAGATTTGTTGGAAACTAAATGTTTGATATGGAAGGTTTTACCAAAAAAAAAAAAAAAGGAAATTTGAAAACATACTTGAAATTTTACTGGCAAGAATGTTTTTAGAAAAGATTTGAAAAAGAAAAAAGAAATAAAAATGTTTTCAAAACGCTAAAGTGTACCCTCCCCTCTAATGGTTAGAGCGGGCATCACGTGAGTAAGACCCAGATAAGTCGCCTAACACATGCTAGTGTAGAGGTAAAAGAGATGAGTCATTGGGGATTGAGAGAAAGAGTCATTAAGTCGCCTAGCATGTGGATGACAGAAGTTATCCCCCGTTCTCTGTGTGGATGTTGAGTATCTCCATCACGTATGATAGAGTATTCTCCATCCCCCGCTCTCTGCATGTATAGCAGAGTATCCCCCGCCCTTTGCGTATGTGTTGAGTATCTCCACCATATATGATAGAGTTCCCTAGGTACTAATTTGGTGTAGAGTAAAAATTTAAAATCATATTTTCAAAAAACGTTTTACAGATTATGGATTTTCATATTTTATACATACAAAAAGAGAATTTACAAAATACCAGAGTTACCGAAAGAGATTTTTCAAAAAAGTTTTATAGAAGAGTTTTACAAAAAACTTTTTATATAGAAGTTATGGTTTTGTGATGACATGAGACTTATATTCAATTTTATTTCTAGATATAATCATTGAAATTGTTTTTTTTTTTTTTTTTTTATCAACGAGATTCTATTTAAGTTAGTTTTACTATTTGATATGAAATTTTATGAACCACTGAGATGGAATTATGGTTAAAAAAAAATATGTTATGTTTTATTTAGAAATATTTTTGAAAAGTTATATCCACTCACTGGGCATTAAGCTCACTTTTTAGAAATCCATTTTCCAAGTATTCGTCGCAGGTTCGTGCAAAGTAGTGCATGTCGTGAGAAAGGCCAAATGATAATAAAGTGTTAAATTTGTGTATATCATTGCCTTAATTGCCAAATTATGTAAGTGTCTTTCCAAAATAGTTTTACACCCTAATAATTATTTTAGGAAGATATGAAAAATTATTTTATATGTTTAGTTTATGGGTTTCAGCATGAGAAATATAAAAATTTTAATTTTGTCCAATTTGCATTTTGATCAAATCATTCCCAAAATTTCAATGATTATTTGAAAAGATTTTTAGTAAATTTAGATTTTTATTTATAAAACCCCAATTTTCACAAGATCCTACTAGACTCGAGATAGGAGTCGGGTCGAGTCCTGTCATACCATTTAAGTGTGAGGTAGGTAAGAGATGACTTACCACTAGACCACTAGACTACTACACTTTTCTCGGGATAAACACTTTCATTATGGCAATTTAAAAGAGAGAAAAAAAATCACCAACAAATTATACTTGAAGAAACAGTACCAACATAGAGTATGTAGCACACAAACACACCTGCAATCGCCAAAGGAGGTCACTAGAGGCCTTAATCTTATGACGGTTTTGAGAAAACCTTTGGCGGGCTTCTTCAGCCTCAGAAAGCAACTTAGGGCTGTCTACATTTGCATCAAATTCCCATATTTGTCTTCCCACAAAGTTGTTTGTGCTGAAAATATGTTGGCTATTGCCGCCCTCTGCTATTTTCAGCTTCCACATTTTGTTTCCCTTCTGTTTAACTTAATCACATCGCACCAAAAGAAACATGGGGCATTTTTTATATGGAATGTAAAGGTTGACAGTAATCTTTATTTAAAAAAAAATACCGGCCAAATCAAGACATGTTTTGTATAATAATAAAAAGACTAAATTACATTTCTCAAAAAAAAAAAAAAAAAAAAAAAAAAAGAGTAGATTACATTCAACTGACCTAGATTTGTGACTTTACATATAAAAACAACTTATTATTGAAAAACTAACACTCGTCTCCCTGATTAAGTTTGATAGTTACATTTAGCCATAGACCCTTTATTACAAGGGTATTTTTGTAAGGCCCTAATCAAAGTGTACCAAGAGATTAATTGAAACTCATGTTAATGTTATTAATTTAGTCTAGCTCAAGGTTTAGAAATAAATGAATATACGTGTTAAACCCAAATCCTAATAGGCCCAAAAGCTTAATTGAAGTCCAAAATTTGAATGGGATCGAACCAAACGACCCCAATTTTAATATGTGTTGTTATTATTAAGTGAGCCCAATTAAAATGGACAGCTGTCAAACAAATGGCAAAAACATTTTTTTTAATAAAAAAAGGGACGATATTGTGTGGTTGTGAAACAAATAACATAGGGGTAATTTTTTTTTAAAAAAAAGCATAAACAACTGTTGGTCATTGATGTATTGTTAAGCTTAAAATAATAATAATAAATAAGGGGCAGGTGTTGTTTAATCATGATTCGCATGATGAGTTACTAAATATTTTCTTTACATAAGAAAGAGAGAATTGAGATGAGAACAAAACAAAGAATCCAAAAACAAGTCAAAAAAGCGTAAATAAGGTGGGTGGCCGAGCATAAGAAAGAGGTAGACGTGATGGTGGCAATTATTTTGTTAATTAGAGATATGTGTCAAAATATGAAAAATGAAAGCAATAGCTTATGAAATAAGAGAAGGACAAAATATTTCATGAAAAGAGGAGTGTCGGTTAGGCACTAGGAAGAGACAAAAAATGTATATATTAAAAGGGAGATTTAGATGTATATTGATATAAGTAAGTGGACTATTACAAAAAGAAACGGGACACATTCTTCATGCACAAACATGAGAGTGAGATATATTATATATTAAATTGAGAGCTAAAGATAGGCATTAAGGAGGCTAGAGGCAGTGCAATATTTAATTGTATGGCACAAATATGAAGCTAATGTTAGAAGCAAACATACAATCTAGAAACCGAACAATAGACAAGAAAAAAAAAAATAGTCGAGAGAAAAGAAGAAGAAGAGAGATGAAAAATATGAGAAGTTTCATATGGATGATCTAAATATTTGGGTGCCAATATTATCTAGATAAATAATTTTATTTCGATAAAATTTGAAATTTAGAAAATTAGTTAGTTTTTCTATAAGTTCTAAATTCATGAGTTTATACATTTTAGGATGAATTCAGGATTATGAAAAAATCATATGAGAACCCATTTTAAATCTAGAAATAAACAAAGAAGTTATATGAGTAGATTATTTTCATTTAAATTGAACTAATTGTTTATAGTTATCTATATTTTTAGATTTTGTTATTTATGGATTATTATAAATGAATTATTTGTTAAATAATTAATTTCTTCGATTGTTTATTTCAATTGAATTAAGTTGTTTTAAATTATTTAAATTTAAACTTTTATTTATTTAATTGTTATTAAAAGAAAATTATTTAATTAGTTAATAGATTTATTGATTATGTATTATTGAAAGGGTCCTTGCTGACTCTTATCTTAAGTCTAGGAAGTTTCTGTGAAAATTGAGGTCTTTATAATTGAAATCTTGATTTACTGAAAACCGTTTGAAATAACCATCATAATTTTGATAATCACTTTGATCAAAATATAAGTTGAACAAATAAAAAATTTTTACATTTATCATGTTGGACCCATAGACTGAATATATAAAATATTTATAGAATAATTGGAAAAGATATTTCATTTGTAAAATTATTTTTGAAACACATTAAAGAAATTTGATAAATAAAAGAAATAATATACACAAATGCAGCTGTTCATCATTATGTGGTTATGACTAATCTGCACAAACCTGCAACAAATATCTGGAAAAATGGGTTTATAAAAAAATAAGTGCTAACGCCCAGTGTGTCGGGCCCTTCTTTCTTACACACTAAGCAGCCTAACCGACAACTCCAGAGAATACCACCGTCGACTCTCCTTGAGAATTAAGTCTAACCTCCTTTCTGAAGCAATCCATAGTGGCATGATGTCTGGCTAACCAATCCATCCCTAAGATGATGTCAAAATCATGAATATATAATAAAATCAGATTAACCGGAAAGACCTAACCCCCAATCACCACTTCATTATCTCTATTTACATTTTCCGCTACTAGTGCATCTCCAGTGGGAGTGGTGACTATCATCCCACACTCCAAAGGCTCTACTTCCATATTGGCTTGTCTAGCAAATTCTTTGGAGACAAAGGAATGTGTAGCTCCCAGATCTATCAAAATGTATGTATCTATACCAAAGGCTGTCACAATACCTATCACCATCTCCAATGTAGCCTTAGCATCTTGCTTGGTCATCGTAAATACTCTAGCTTGGGCACGCGGTCTTCCTGACTGCCCTCTAGATAAGGCACCTTTACCAGAACCTTTGCCAGACTGAATAGAAGTCCTTAGTCCTCTCATTTGTGGACATTTCCTATCTTGAAGCTGACCTCCACTAGTCTGATCCTGAGCCGCTAATCTTGACCCACTACTATCCCTAATGGCTCTCTGCGGGCATTCTTTTATGAAGTGTCCCTTCTGACCACAGTGATAACAGCTTGTGGTATACGCACGACACTCTTCGAGGTGAAATCTACCACATTTATTACATCTCCTTGGTCTACGCTGGTTACCACTCTTACCTTTAGATCCTGAGGGTGGCCTAATAAATGTTTGGCTCGATGTTATTTTGTGACTCCGCCTCTTACTACCAGACCACCTAGATTTGCCTCCAAACTTAGGGGTCTTACTAGGATCCCCTGAGTGACAACCTGAATCCTGATTGGATTTTTGTTTCTGTTCTCAATCCTTATTACTCTGTACAATCTTTTCTGCCCTTTGAGGACCTGTGCACTCCATTTGCTCCAACATCTTCTCGGTGTCATCTAATCTCTCAATTGCAACCTCTGAAGTCGCTAGTGGAGGCTCAGCTACGGCTCTCCGTAGACGAGGATGGTCGACAGGACGCATGACTAAACTGCACTCGAAACATATTAAATGTCATGTAATGCATGATATTTAAAAATGTAAGAAAAATGCTCTAAAACATGTAATGCACTTTAAATCTTGGCTTTGATACCAAAACTTTTAATATACAAGATTTGTTTTCCGAAAATTACTATTCATGCGGACACTTTTCGTCCGAAAATACTATTCACCAAAAAATTTTATCTCACGAAACTTGAGGAAATGTCTGTCTTCCAAAAATCACTATTCACTTAGAAATACTATTCATTTGAAAATACTATTTATTCTAAAAATATTATTCATCTGGATATATTTTTATTTCTTTTAAATAAAGAAAATTTGAGGCTTTATATAGTGAGTGGATATAACTTTTCTAAAAAAGTATTTCTAACTAGATGATAATATATTTCAAGTAATAATAAATATTTATCAATGATTCATATAAATTCATATCTAAAACAATAAAAATAAATTCAATCATTTATGATACAATAAAACTATAACCAGCTACATGAATAATTTCTAAATAACTTTATAAAAATATACTTTGTAACTATTATTTGTAATTTTTTTTTTTTTGAAATTTCTTGTGTAAAAATGGTGTTTTGTATATATCTTCCTTTACTAATCAACTACAATATATGATATCTGTAATTTGAAAATCTATACCAACTAGTACCTGAGGAAATCTATCGTACATGATGGAGATATTCAAGTTTCTTTCTCAAAATATAAAGTCATATTATTTGAGGCTTAATTCGTAATCTAAAATATTTTTAAAAAGAATAAATCATTCATTTCCAATAAATAATAAACACTGAAATATAAATAATCAAGATTTAATATATTGATTTAAAATAAAAACAATCTACTCACATAACTTATTTGCTTATTTCTGGATCTAAAACGAGTTCCCATCTGATTTCTCTTAATTCTCAATTCGCCCTAAAATTACATAAAACTCATGAGTTTAGAACTTACAAAAAAATTAACTAATTGCCTAGATTTCAAATCTTGTCAAAATAAAAATTACTTATCTGGATAACTCAGATACTCAAATATTCATATCATCCATATGAAATTTCTCCTACTTTTCTTCTCTCTCTTCTTCTTTTTCTTCTTCTCGTTTCTTTTATCTTGAAATTTCTCGTACTTTTCTTCATTTTCTTCTTCTCTTTTCTTTTCTCTTGGAATTTATCCTACTTTTCTTCTCTCTCTTCTTCATTTTCTTCTTCTCTTTTCTTTTCTCTTGGAATTTCTCCTACTTTTTTTCTTTCTTCTTCTTTTTCTTTTTGTTTTTTCTTTTCTCTTCTCACGACTTTCTTTCTTTTGTTTTTTTCTTCCTGTTGCTGAACGGTTCTCTATGTTTGTCGTTCGGTTCTATGCTTGTTTGCTTCTATATTTATATTTACATATAAATGAATGAAGTGTTGCACACCACCTCACTATTCTTATCTCAGTCCCCCTTTTTTTTTGTCTCATTCTCTCTACATTCTTTCCAACTGGTGAATGTGACACTTGTCGCTTTCTTTTATAAAATATTAGCTATTATCTCTTCTATAAATATACATCTCATGTCTCTTTCTCATTTCTCTTCCTTGGCTATACCCCTATTTTGTTTGTACATTTTGGCTTGCCATTTTACACTTTACTCCCCACCTTTTTCTTTTTGCTCTCAACTTTATTAATTTCTTTTAAAAATGTCCAACAAGTGAATATTTACTCACATATCCATTTATTTCTAAACGGGCCAAACTAAATTAATAACAATAATATGAGTTTCAATTAATATCTTGAGCACACTTGGATTGGAGCCTTGCAATTATGATTGTATTTTTATTTAGAAATCGAATAATACAAATTTGCATATAAAAATTATTTGAGTTAAGAAACGAATGAAACGAGATTTTAAGAATACTAGACTGTACCTTCCCTTCTAATAGTCAAATAGGCTTCACATGTGTAAGTCTGAGAGAATCACCTAGCATGTGTATAACAGATGTTTGGAGAGTTATAGAGTTACTTAGCACATGTATAGGAGATGTTATCCCTCACTTTACATGTGTGGTGAGTATCTCCACCACATATAACAGATTTTTTAAATATTGGTTGGTGTAGATTTTTAGATTATAAAAGTTATATACTGAGTTTGATCGGTACAATATGATTTACAGAAAATCATATTTATATAAAGAGACTTTAGAAAAGTTTTACAGATTATATTATTACAAAAATAATTTATATAGAAGTTACAATTTTATTATGATATAAGAATTATTTATCATTACCAACAATACGTTTAGTTTTAATAGAAATATTTTTAAAAAGTTATATCCACTCATTGGCCGTTAATGCTCACTCATTTATAAAACCCCTTTTTTTAGGTATCCGTTGTAAGTTCATGCAGATTAGTGCACATCGTGAGAAAGATCATATGGTGATGATCAAATCCATTTATATTATTTTTAAGTAGAAATATTTTACATCAATGTATATTAACTTTAATTAATTAAATTTTGTAAATATATTTCAAGAACAGTTTTGGAAATGAAATATCTATCCATATAATTATGAATATATTTTATATATCTAGTATATGAGTCCAACACGAGAAATGCATTTTTTTTTTTAATTCGGTCAATTAATATTTATAAAGAAATTATGAAATTTATTGTGATTTTTCTAAAAAAATTTCATTAAATTCTAGATTTCAATAAAAATATCTTAGTTTTCATGAGATCCTCCCAAATTGGAGAAAGGAGTCGGGTCAGGCTATTTCATTTGGTATCAGAGTAGTGGTTTTAGATTCAAATATTTTTTCTCGTCACAAGCATTCAATTTTCGTCTTGTTAAAGATAAATTTATAATTTTATCATGCATCATTGTGGCCAACTTGCACGAAACCTATGGATGATGTGGGTTAGCATTTGCAGTTTAGTGTTGATAGATTAAGTTAAATTGATTTTGACATGAGTATGAGATATATCCATGATATAATTGTTATAAGAGAGTTATCACAGTGTTTAGCATTTTGAGTGTTTGGATAGCAAATAATTATTGGAGTATATATTGTGATGTGGATAATTGGTGAATATGCCCTGAAGTTGTAGTTGTTCATTACCTTTGACTTGTTTGTGAATTAAGAGCTAATATGAATATTTGGTGATTGAGTTTTGATGTGTTTAGATGATATGATCTTATGTTTTGATCAAGTAGAATAAAAATGGTCTAATTTTGTTTGATTATTATTTAGCACAAATTGTAGAAACTAGGAATGTCATTATTATAGAGCATAAAAGTTTGTGGACTCCATTGGAAGGATAATATGTAAGTGAGGTAGATCTCATGTGACTTAAGTCTTGTGCCTAGATGACCTTCTGATTGATGGATATGATCAAAGGAGATATAGTTATTATAAATGAATTTAATTCCCAATTTTTCAAATGGAGATGGAATTTAAGGCTTTAAGCCTCCCTAATAAAGATTTTGAGAGTTAAATATTAATCCTTGTATAACATTTTGCATTTAAGTATTGATTTTGAATTCATTTGGGATTATAAAGTGATATATGGCTTCATACAAAGTTATGATCTCGATATAATTCTGATAGATTTTAATCAAGTTTAGTGGTTAAAATATTTTTGGTGGAATCTAAATTTTTATTGGTGATAAATTGGATATAGATCTTCATTTGAACTTGTGTTAGTACATTAACTTTAATTAGTGAATGTTCATTGCTTCAGGTTCTTTGTGGTTTAATTAATTGGTTGTTTTATATTCATTTGGTTGAAATGAGTGTAACATTTCAAGGAAATTTTGATGAAGAATTTTCAATTCATTATGGAGAATTGTTATTAAAATAGGTGATAACATAGACTTTTATTAGCCTCTTATAGTGAATTAGGACTAATGTAGTTTCCAATATGGGCTGTTTTCAATATATTGAATTTGGAACTATTATTTATGGACAATTATGATTTAGAATTTTGAATGATGATATAAATTATATATGATGCCCTTGAATATTTATGACATAGAGTTTTTAGATGATTAAAATTCTGGTGTATCGAATAAAGTTTTAGAATGACTCTTGAAAGTTGTGTAAAATTTTATGATTGTCTTGTGGCGTGATTAATGAAGTGAGTAGAGGCACTTTAGTTGCATATTAGAGTTGCACAAAGGAAGTATGGTATTAAATCTTTTGTTTGAGAAAGTTAATGCTTATGAGGTTGAAATTAAGTTATGAAATAGTATATTTGAACTTGGAGATAATTGAGTGAGATTTATATATGAATGTGATTTGGAGTTGATGTTATGAGATATGATCTTAAATGATTTATTTGTTTCTAAGGAGTATTGATAATAAATGATTAAAAAGTGTGATTAATTGTTCATTAGTTGATATTGATTTATTATTTGAAAGTTAAGAAGATTACTGAAAGTATAAGAGTTACATAGAATAATTTATTACATAGAATGATTCATTAGAATTTGTTTATGATAAGAAGTAAAAAAGGAAAATGATTATATTCAGAATAGTTTCGTTTAATGGTTGCCTATGTAGGTGTTAATTGTTATAGTTTTGAATCTAGTATATGAGGGAATTTATAGGATATTTTATTGGGATACAATTATGATTATTGAAGAATTTTGTGTAGTGGTTGTCTAGAAAAGTGTCAAGTATTGTGGTATTGAATCTATGATATAATGTATGTGGAAAGTTGAAGAATGATTAAGAATAGAATCATTATGGTCATTGATGAGGCAATAAAAGTAACAACTTTAGAGTAAGATATCTTGAGTTGAAATTATTCGTAAATTTTGAGGACGAAATTTCATAAAGAGGGATGATTTGTGAGGTTCTAATCCAAGTGAACCAAGAGATTAATTGAAACTCATGTCAATGTTATTATTTAGTCTAGTCCAGGGTTTAAAAATAAAAGGATATATGTGTAAAACCCAAATCCCAATGAATCCAGAAGATTAATTGAATTCCAAAATTTGAATGGGCCAAACCAAATGAGCCTAATTTTAATATGAATTATTATCACTAAGTGAGCCCGATTAAAATGGACTGCTGCCAAACAAATAGAAAAAACATTTTTTTAATAAAAAAGCGGACGATATTGTGTGGTTGTAAATGAAAGAATATGGAGGTAATTTTTTTTTTTTTTTTTAAAGAAAAGCATATAGAACTGATGATCATTGATTCATGGTTGCTTAAAATAATAATAATAATTATTATTATTATAATAAAATAATGGATAGGTGTTGTTTAAAACAATCGTGATTCGCATGATGAATTACTAGATATACATACATATATATATATATATTTGCATTAAAAGCAGAGAATTGAGACGAGAACAAAACAAGGAATTCAAAGGCAAGTAAAAAAAGTGTAAACAAGGTGAGTGGCCGACCAAAAGAAAGAGGTAAATGTGATGGTGGCCATTATTTTATTAATTAGTGATATGTGTCAAAATATAAAAAATAAAAGCAATAGCATATGAAATAAGAAAAGAACAAAATATTTCATGAAAAAAAAAGGAGTCTCGGTTAGGCACTAGGAGGAGACAAAATATATTTATTAAAAGGGGGATTTAGATGTATATTGATATGAGTAAGTGGACTTCTACAAAAAGAAAGGGGACACATGCTTCATGCACAAACATGAGAGTGAGATATATTATATATTAAATTGAGAGCGAGAGATAGGCATTAAGGAGGCTAGAGGGGGTGTAATATTTAATTGTATGGTACAAATATGAAGCCAATGTTAGAAGCAAACATACAATCTAGAAACCGAACAGTAGACAAGGAAAAAAAAATAGCCGAGAGAAATGAAGAAGAAGAGAAAAGAAAAACAAGAGAAGTTCCATATAGATGATCAGAATATTTAGGTGTCCAAATTATCTAGATAAGTGACTTTATTTCAATAAGATTTGGAATCTAGGAAATTAGTTAATTTTTCTATAAATTCTAAATTCATGAGTTTTATGTGATTTTAGAATGGATTGAAGATTATGAAAAATCATATGGAAACTCATTTTAGATCCAAAAATAGGCAAAGAAGTTATGTGCGTGGACTATTTTTATTTAAATAAAATTAATTATTTATAGTTACCTAGATTTTTAGATTTTGTTATTTATGGATTATTATAAATGAATTACTTGTTAAATAATTAATTTCTTGGATTGTTTATTTCAATTGAATTGAGTTGTTTTAAATTATTTAAATTTCATCTTTTATTTATTTTTTTTGTTATTAGAAGAAAATTATTTAATTAGTTAATTGACTTATTAATTATGTATTATGATTTGTGATTTAATTTTAGAATAGTTATTATTGATAAATGTATTTTTGTTTAGAAATCAAATAAATTATTTGAGTTTAGAAACAAATGAAATGAGATCTTAAGAACACCAAAACTGTACCCTCCCCTCTAACAATTAAGCAGGCTTCACGTGTATAAATCCAAAAGAGTCACCTAACACGTGTATGGTAGATGTCTGGGGAGTCATAGAGTCACCCAGCATATGTATGACAGATGTGATCCCTTGTTTTGCATGTGTATTGAGTATCTCTATCACGTATAATAGATTTCTCTAGATACTAATTGGTGTAGAATTTTATATATGTAAAGGTTATATATTGAGTTTGATCAGTACACATAGAAATTTATAAAAAAAATCAGATTTATAGAAGGAGACTCCATAAAAGTTTTACTGATTATATTATTATAGAAATAGTTTATATAAAAATTACAATTTTATTATGATATAGGAATTATTTATTATTACTAGCAATACATTTAGTTTTAATAGAAATATTTTAGAAAAGTTATATCCACTCATTAGGCATTATTACTCACTCTTTTATAAAACCTTTTTTTTTTTTTTTTTTTTTTTTTCAGGTATCTATCATAGGTTCATGCAGATTAGTGCATTCATAAGAAAGACCACATGGTGATAACCAAATATATTCATATTATTTTTAAGTAGAAATATTTTACATCAACATATATTAATTTTAATTAATCAAATTTTATAAATATATTTCAAGAATAGTTTTAAAATGAAATATCTTTCCATATATTTATGAATATATTTTATATATCCAGTACATGGGTCCAACATGAGAAATGCAAAGATTTTTTTTTTTAAAAAAAATTTGTTCAATTAATATTTTAAAAGAATTATGAAATTTATTATCATTTTTCTAAATGATTTTCATTAAATTCTAAATTTCAATCAGAAAAAACCCAGTCTTCATGGGATCCTCCCAAATTGGAGAGAGGAGTTGAGTCGAGTTCTTTAAGTTGGTATCAGAGTAATGGTTTTAGATTCAAATATTTTTTCTTGTCACAAGCATTCAATTTTCATTTTGTTAAAGATAAAATTATAATTTTATCATGCATCATTGTGGTCAATCTTGCACAAAACCTATGGATGATATGGGTTAGCATATGCAGTTTAGTGTTGATAGATTAAGCTAAATTGATTTTGACATGAGTATGAGATATATCCATGATATGATTGTTATAAGAGAGTTATCATAGTGTTTAGCATTTTGAGTGTTTGGATAGCAATTAATTATTGGAGTATATATGCATAGTGATTGGATAATTGGTGAATATGCCCAGAAGTTGTGGTTGTTCATTGCCTTTGAATTGGTTGCGAATTAAGAGTTGATATGAATATTTGGTGATTGAGTTTTGATGTGTTTAGATGATATGATCTTATGTTTTGATCGAGTAGAATAAATATGGACTTGTTTTGTTTGATCACTATTTAGCACAAATTCTAGAAACTAGGAACGTTGATATTATGGAGCATAAAAGTTTGTGGACTCCATTGGAAGGATAATATGTAAGTGCGGTAGATCCTATGTGACTTAAGTCCTTGGTGTTTAGATAACCTTTTGATTGATGGATATGATCAGAGGAAATTTAGTTATTATAAATGAACATAATTCCCAATTTTTCAAATGGAGATAGGATTTAAGAGTTTAAGCCTCCCCTATAAAGATCTTGAGAGTTAAATATTAATCCTTGTATAACATTTTGCATTTAAGTGTTGATTTTGAATGTATTTGTGATTATAAGGTGATATATGGATTCATACAAGGTTATGATCTAGATATAATTCTGATGGATTTTAATCAAGTTTAATGGTTAAAAATATTTTTGGTAGAATCTAAAATTTTATGGGTGACAAATTTGATATAGATCATCATTTGAACTTGTGTTAGTACATTAACTTTAATTAGTGAATGTTCATTGCTCTAAGTTCTTTATGGTTTAATTGATTGGTTATTTTATATTCATTTGGGTGAAATGAGTGTAAAATTCCAAGGAAATTTTGATGAAGAATTTTCAATTTATTATGGAGAATTGTTATTAAAATAGGTGATAATATAAACTTTTATTAGCCTCTTATATTGAATTAGGACTAAGATAGCTTCCAATATGAATTGTTTTCAACATATTGAATTTGGAACTATTATTTACGAACAATTATGATTTAGAATTTTGAATGATATAAATTATATATGATGCCCTTGAATATTTATGACATGGAATTTTTAGATGATTAAAATTTTGAAGTATCGAATAAAGTTTCAAAATAACTTTTGAAAGTTGTGTAAAATTTTATAATTGTTTTGTGGTGTTATTAATGAAGTGAGTAGAGACACTTTAGTTGCGTATCAGAGTTGTGCAATGGAAGTATGGTGTTAAATCTTTTGTTTGAGAAAATTAATGCTTATGAGGTTTGAAATTAAGTTATAAAATAATAGATTTGAACTTGGAGATAATTGAATGAGATTTATATGTGAATGTGATATGGAGTTGATGTCATGGGATATGATCTTGAATGATTTATTTGTTTCCAAGGAGTATGGATAATAAACAATAAAAATGTGATTAACTGTCCATTAATGGATATTGATTTGTTATTTGAAAGTTAAGAAGAAGATTATTGGAAGTATAAGAAGTTAAAAAGGAAAATAATTATTATTTAGAATAGTTTTGTTTAATGGTTGCCTATGTAGGTGTTAATTGTTATAGTTTTGAATCTAGTATATGAGGGAATTTATAGGATATTTTATCATGATGTATGTGATTAATTATTCATTTATGGGTATTGATTCATGGTTTGAAAGCTACAAGAAGGATAAGAGCTAAAATATAGAGAATGACTCATTAAGTTTTCTATGTTATTGAAAGTGATAAGAAGGAGAACAATTATTAACTAGAATAGCATAAGCATTTATTATTTAGAATTGTATAGGTACGATTATTCAAGGGTATACAAGATTGATTATTGATAAGAAGCAGACTAAAAAGTTTCATTCAAGGGTTGCCAATTTAAGTGTCAATTCTGACTAGATAAGTTATGTCTTTTAGGACACGTTGTTTCAACAAGTGGTATTAGCGTTGATCCTTAAAAGATGGAGGCGATTGTAAATTGAAAACCAACCACCTAATAGAAGTAAGGAGTTTCCTAGGGTTGGCAGGGTATTACAGAAGTTTGTCGAAAGATTTTCTAAGATTGCCATCCTATTAATGAAACTAACAAGGAAATAAACTAAATTGAGTGGTTAGATGCCTATCGGTAGAGTTTTAATTAATTAAAGGCAAAATTGAACTTGAGGAAGATGAGGTGGTTAGAATTGACCAAGGACTACGACTGTACCATAAAGTACCATTAAGCAAAACCAAATGTAGTAGGTGACGTATTGAGCAAAATATCTACAAGTTCATTTGCACACTTAAGAACAGGGTACATTCCATTATTGGTGTAGATGAGGTCTTTAGGAGTCAATTTGGAAACAATGGATATAGGTGCACTATTAGCTATATTCCAAGTTCGACCAGTCCTTGTAGATAGTGTCTGAGAGTCACAGGTTCAAGATCCTTAAATGATTATGATGAAATAGGAGCTGGAGTTGGGTCAACGGGAGGATTCTTCATTGAGAGATGATGGTACATTGATTGTAAAGCTTGAAATTTTCTCTATTTAAGATAAATAAAAATATATCCGGATGAATAGTATTTTTGAAATGAATAGTATTTTGAGTGAATAGTGATTTCTAGCAAATGAAAATTTCCTTAAGTTTCTTAAGATAAATTTTTTTTGATGAATAGTATTTTTAGACGAAAAGTGTTTGTGTGAATAGTAATTTTTGAAAAACAGATCTTATAGATTAAAAGTTTTGATATTAATATTAGAATTAATAGAAGTGGAAGCGGAGCAAAGATAAGTTTATTTGAAGAGATTTTAAGTTATTCGAAGTATATGAGACGAAAGAACTCTATTCGATTAGTGTCCTGTAGATAGCATTTAGACAGAAATGAAATAATTTTCAATACCAGATGTGCAAATTGAATTTTAGTAGAATTCTCAGATAAGATTGGAAATGATTTTAATTGCGGAGAAATGAAATGATTTTTAAAATAATCGTAAGTGTAAATCGAAATTTAGTAGAATTTTCGATTATATTAATTTAACTTTCGTATAATTTCTAGATGGATCGAAAATGATTTCTAGCACGGAAACGTAAAAGAACAAAATGAATGCATGGAATGGTGAAAAAGAGGATTGATAAGATCCGAGCCAGAATCTCTATAGTCTCTTATTTGGAGGGTCTTGTTGGGCACTTCAACGGACTTCTCTTGACCCAACTTATCGGATAGTAGAAATCCACAGAGCGTACCCCTTAATCTTGACCGATTTCTTAACTCAATTTAAAAGTATTCTTTTCATTTTTGTAAACAATTTAGATGTGTGTAAATTTTTCACATTTAATTTGAAGAAAGTTTTATAAAAATTTTGATAGCATAACGATTGTATTTTTAAGGTTTCCAAAATTTGCCTACATAAAAGAAAACACTTCGAACTATTTTCAATCACCACCCAAACTTCTTTTATCCTCGAACATGCAAATTTGTCACACTTTTTCACAACAATCATGCATGCACCCATAGAGGAACATATATATATATATATATATATCGTATATGAAAATCCACAACTACTTACAACATAATTTACAAATTTACAATCTCAAAATGCATGCTACCAAGATTTTAGTATGATACATGTATTTTCTCATTTCAATAAATTCCAAAGATAAACATGGGTTACATATGCATCTGTCGTTTATCGCCCACCTAAATTGTCTGATGACGGTTTCCTGGATGCAAAATCGCCTACAAAGACTCCTAGTAGAATATACACGCTACATGAAAGTAAAGACATTAGTTCATTATATGAGGTAATATAAAGTATGATTATGTAGCAATTCATAAACTTAATTAAATCTCAAATCTTTTGTTTAGAAAACTTTTATTTTTTTAACACACCATGTATATCCTTAATGTACTCTAACCATCACGTGGCGATTTTCGACTGACACCAACCTTGAAGCTATTGAGATATCTCAGTCACTATGAGCGAAATTTACTACATCGCTAACGTAGTGTAAGACAATCTCAAATCTGAGCAACTGTAATGTGAAATTTTTTGCATCATCATTGTAGTGTTATGTATGAACTATACTCTGGGCGACTGCAAGTGAAATTTTCTGCATCGCAACGCAATACCAATAGCGACTATATGCAGAATTTTCTACATCGCAATATAGTGCTAAATATTCTGAAAAACTGAGCAACTACGAACGGAATTTTTTGCATCACTGCTTAGTGCTAAATCTCATATAAACAGAGGGTATATACATGGTTTTTCAAAACTCTTTTCTATTACGTACCTTTAGCACAAAATTTGTTTTCCTCCCAAACCTTTAACTACCATTCCTTACTCCAATCTTTTCAAAACAATTTCATTTCAAAAACTCTTTTAAGATCCGATATAGGGATCATTTGTCAAGGTTTTAACTCATCATTTTTAAAAGAATTGGAAATTATATAACTCATGATTGAAAATATAAATAAAGGAAATTGCAAGTGATAGGACACTTACCTCACCAAGCGAGCTATACTCGTCAATGAGCCTCCCGTGCTCCATTGGTCTACTCGTTACCTGCATTACACAATCTAACTCAAAACGTTGCTAAATCAAGTGATTCCAAACTTTTAAACAATGGTTTTTATAGGATATTCTATTGAAAACTCTTTTTCCTATAACTTTCCAATCTAAGTTCTAACTCGACCAATGCTCTAAAATTCAGGTTTCTTTCTACAGACCCTATTTATTTTCACCTAGGAATACCTTGGTATGCTCGAATTGGTTACGGGAAGTTTGGAACAAAAAATCACAATTTTTGACCCCCTAAACCCGAACCTATGCTAGGGACCAACCTAGTGAATTTCTTCATTCTGTTTTTACTTGAATCACCTCCCTATCTCTCATTTAGGTCACCCGTAAAACAATTTCGAAAAATTCTAAGTATCGAGGGGTGAAACCTATGAAAAACACCTATTTTTCGACACTTTTTTATACACATTTTTGCATCACATATGCAATGATGTCATTTCTTTCGTATCTAAGATTTTTTTACTCAATTATGATTGAATACATTTATTTCATGCATCAAAGAATTCATTTTTACTCTAAACTTATCTTTACGACTACAAAGGTATATTATTTAAGTCATAACTTTCTCAATTTTTATCCAAACATTTCCCTTCAAATTTCTATGGTTTGCTATGACATTTATGCATGTTTTGAGGTCTAAAACAACCCCAATTAAGCTCATTTCTTGTAGGTCTCTATAACCCCTTCAAATGCCTATTCTTTCACTCTACTATCACTTTATTCTTTACTAGTTTATATGCTATTCATGCACCCATGTACATCCATTGTAATTACCTTAATTCCTACTCACTCATGCATGCTTTTAGGACCCTAAATATATCATAAACACCAACAAAACACATACATAAGCTACTGTCATTCATCAAGCCAAAATGCACAAACAATCCCATTTATTTTCCTTTTTCAATTCTAACTCTCCTATATGCTTTTCTAATTTTAATTATGCATGATTTAAAGCTCAAAGAGGTTAAAACACAATAGCATTCACATATTCTCCCTTTGGCCGTGACACACACACATGCACCACATGTTGTTCTTTTCAATTTTTCAAGTTATACTTCTTTCAAACATTTCATCAAACAAGTTGTAAGCAACCTATTTAACTCTTTACTAATTTAAATCATAAGTTGGGATTTCTAGTACATAAACCCTAACTCTAAATCTTACATGGTTTCTTGCAACTTAACTTCTCTTTTAACTACCTATGACAATAATGTTAATTTATATCACAATTTCAACAACAACATAAGTAAGCAACCCAATCCCTCATCATGTCATATGTTCCCAACCAACATCAAATTAAAAGAAATTGATGATATCTTACCTTACTCTTGCTTAGGGTTGGATGTTCTTACTTAAACCTAGTTGGGATGTGGTATGGAAGCTTTAAATTTGGTTTGGAGAAGTTAGATCTCATCTCTCCTTCTTTCCGTCTTCTAGTCGTGCACCCCTCTTAACTCTCTCTCAATTTCTTTTTGAAATTTTACAAAGTGTTGGAAGACAACACTTGTATATATAGGTATGCATTTATATAATTATCCTTGAAGTTTGTTAGTTATTTACATACTATGCTATTATATGAAATTTAACTAAATTGTCTTCCAATTATGCATTAATTTCATATCCTCCTCACTACTTTTATCAATTTGCACAATTCATGTAAATAATTTATTCTATTCACTCTTATATAATAGTTGCTTAATTTCTCATTGACCATTTTGCCCTTCTTTGATGTTGACCTCTTTATTTGTAGAAAAAAACTATTTTACCCTTTATTGAATTTTTTTATTATAAATATTAACCATTTCTATATTCTAACTTCTAATATTAGGAAATAAAGTATTAAGAATAGGGGTTTACAAGGACACTTGGCATTAAAGAGTAGAGGAATGAATGGATACTTGACAAATGGCATGATTTTGTGGTTGATAGATAAAGTTGAATTAAAAAAAAATGAAATAAAAGAGATAAAAAAGAGAGCTATGTAGTCAAACAAGAAGAAAAGCCAACAAAAAAATAAGAAGCAATTACACAATTGGTCACAAAGGGGTGTTGAACCGAGAGAAAGCAAGAGAGAGAGAGAGTAGAATCAATCAAACAAAAAAGAAAAGGCAACAAAAAGCAAGAAGCAATCACATTCGGTCATTAAGGGGTGTTGAATCAAGACAAAACAAGAGCAGTTCGATCAAACAAGAGGAAAATCACACATTTCATTTAAAAGGGGTGTATTGGGACCGAAAAAAAAAAAAAAAAAAAAAAAAGAGTGTGTGTGAGTTGTGTGGTTTCTGCCGAGGAAGAAAAGAAGTGCAATAGCTGTCTTGAGTACTTAGAGAGCATGTTCAAGTAATTTTCAAGTCCATCAAGCTTGCATAAAAGTCTTGGAGCAAAACCCATTCAATTGGAGTTGATTTGATAAGGTAAGAAACTAGTTTTCATGGTTTAAATTGTGTAATGGATGAATTGTTAGATTATGTTTGGGTTCGAATGATTAATGTCTTAAAGTGATGGTTGATGTGTTACATGTGAAATTAGTGTGATGTTGATGGAAAATTTGATGATGGATGCTTGTGTTGGTTTGGCCAAAGTGAGGTGTTTATGGTAAAAATATTGTTTGATGATTTTAGCATGAAATATGATGAGTTTATGATGGATTTTAATGGTTTAAATTGAAGAAAAATTAGTGTTAGGAGTTGGTTTGTATTTGGCCAAAGCAAGGGTTTTATGGTTGTTTTGAGTTTGATTTGTTTGGATGATTTCCATGCATTTGAATGTGTTGAGATATCAAGTTTTTATGATGGAAATGAAAAGCAAAGGTTGGTATATAAAGATGCTATGTTTCGGCAAAGATGTGTATGTTATGTTAGAAAAATTGTTTTGGTTGGTTTGTAAAATTTTATGAAGGATTTGAATGTTAAAATTAGCATAGGAATTGATAGGAAACTTATTGATTATTAAAAAGTCATCGCGCAGCAAAACTTTTCGAAAATTTAAAAGTGCAATGTTTTATGGATTTTAATGGAAATTGCACCATATTGTGTATATTCAAATGTTAATTCAATAAGAAAATTGAATAGAATGGATGGTGTAAAAATTTGGTTTAGATTCGGTTAAAATGGTTAGGATGATTTCAAATCATCGGTTGTTGCATTAGTATAAGGATTGAGCTTAAATTGAAATGAATTCCATGCATTGTTGTTAAGTTTTTCGTATAGATATTGTGTGCGAATTATTAGAGTTAGGACAGCTTGGAAATGTATATGTCAATATCCTTCTATAATTGAAGTTAAATGTTAATGCATGTGTAAGTTTTAATCGAAAATTCGCTCGTATTAAAATGTAGGTGAAACAGTGATCGAAAGAAAAACATAAAGGAGTGGGATGTTAATTTGAGAGCAAGTTGTGAATATAATTAATTTTCAAAGCTTTTATGAATTCTATTTATTATCGATATTTGCAATGATTTATTTTATTGAATCGATCTATTTTAGCATATCCTTATTTGTTTTATAATGCATGTAAGTTTATAAAATTTATATTATAAATGTTTATATACATTAAAAGCAAAGCAAATTATTTATGTTTATCTACATGCCTATAAGAGACATGCTAGAGAATATTTTTTGAACTAAATTAAAGTGTTTTTGAGATAAAGAGAAAAGAAAGTTTTAGTAGCTTAAAAAGATTTTAAATGCCTATGGTCTACTCTAAGCCCTAGTTACACCCAACCGAAATATTCTACGCATGCATGGCAAGAGTGGTTGGGAAAGTCACTAACTTGGGGGGTTTGTGTCAGTGTGTCGCCCTCTGTATGTATAGCGTAGTGTAGATTTATCTGATGTTGGGTGGCAATCGCGATCTCTAAATTCCCGCATCTGCAACTGCACATGGTGAGATTTTCCTAATTCTAGTGATGTATCTACGTACCGTCACGAAGAACAAGTTTCCTTGGGTTACCTTACAGGCAAGTTAATAAAGAAAAGTATGTCATTAGATGTAAGATTTAGAAAAGCAGAAAAATATGTTTATGAAATTACTATGAGATTTCAAGCAAGTAGAATTTAAAAGCTTATACTAGATTTATAACTTTCAGCAAATAAAAATAAATTATTATTAGTTTTCAAAACTATTTTGGGAGGATAGATATATTTTGAAAACGAATTTCTAAGTATAAAAGTTTACCCGTTCATTGAATTTATACTCACTACTCGTTTTCTTGTTTTATAAAAATCCTTCCCAGGAGTAGGTATGAGTCATCCAATGGAAAGAGCTTCGTTAGATGCACAGGTTGATTAAAGACGCGATGCGACTGCACTAATCTCTATTTTTAGAAATATCATGTATATTCATATCTTTAAAGTTTTGTGCACGTTTGTAAATATTGTTTTAGAAAATCATTATACATTTATATTTTGTATAATATTTTATGATTTCGCATGCATAATTGTTTCAAGTTAAATTGATGATTTTGAATTGTTTTTTAAATTAGAGCTGTAATTGTGTTAGGGTGTGAAATTGAAAGAGGGTCTGAAGCCTGAAAATTGAGAAAATATGATCTTTAGAAGTGTATATGTATTTATCTTATTTTTAAAGGGTGAAATTTTCATAAAACAGTCGTTGTGCTGCTGGATTTTTAGAAAAACCTGATTTGTATAAGTATTTTGAAAAAGAAAAAGTTTCTACCCATTTCCGTTAGAAAAGATATTCAAGAGTTTGAAAAAGTTTTCAAGAAAAAGAAAAAGGCTTAGCTTCATAGGAACCTTTCAATTGGTATAGATCTAGTCTGGAAGGCTGCCATGGGGTTGCCAATTAAGCTGTCTAGTGTATAAAGAAGAGGGGCCTAACATTGATCATAGGTCGAAGATTGTGTGTATCGAATATTAGTGAGTTGATGAAGGAGATTATGGATGAGGCATTTTAAGGAAGGAAGTGTAGGACTCTCGTATGTTAGTATGAGGTAGGTGAGAGGAAATTGATAGGCTCCGAGTTTGTCCAAGCCACTTTGAAGAAAGTTAAAGTTATTAAGGATGAGCTTAAGATAACAAGCGACAGATAAAAGAGTTATGCAAATAATCGCCATACAGACCTTGAATTGAGATTTGGTGTACTCAGGTGGTAAGGAGGAGTCTGAGGATCAGATGTGCCATCAATATCCCAACCTTTATGGATAGATAGGTCTTTTAAATTTCAAGAATGAAATTTTTATAAGGAAGGATGAATAGTTAGTTCAAATGGTGCACACCTTGCTTCCCATTTGTACTTAACCTCTAGGTCATAGGTTCAAAAGGTATGAAAGAAGAGTAAAACCCCATAAAGGAGAGGACAGTACTTGCCAAAAGAACCGTGTCGACACGAGGTTGGGACAACAGGACTGGCTGACCGATCATCGCTCTAAGCGGGGCCCGCTCTTACAAAGTCGTGTGCTGTTGTGTTGATGCTTTCTTGTTATAAATATTTTTGAAAACCTATATGATAAAATTTTTCTATAATTGGATGCAGTTTTGGAAAATGCGTAGATATATCTGTGCATGGCATGTAAATATTTTAAATAACATTTTATATTTCAGTTATATAAATAATTTCACGAAAAAAGTTTGTGGGAAAAAAAATCCTGTTATTTCCATATTCATGCGTTGCTAAAGTAAAAGTCATAAAAGGTTTTTAGTAGAAACAAACGGTTTAGCCTCACGGGAATATTTCAGCCAGGGTAGGTCTCGACTAGAAGGCAACTATAGGGTTACTAATAGGTTGCCAAGTGTATAGAAATAGTTGTATAAGGATGGGGCCTGTTAGTTGTAACACCCTCTCTCAAGTTGTACTGTATCTAGGTATGAGATGAGATAAATTTTATTTATAAAATAACAAAAAGGATTTTTAGAGTGTTTGGAAGTACAATTTAATTTTTATAGAGTTTCTGGGCTAATTGAAAGAAAAATTAAATATTAAAAGTTGATGACAAAATGGTAAAAATAAAATATTTTATAAAAAAATGGAAAAATTGTAAATATGAAAAAAGGACAAGGATATTGGGGAAAAAATAAAGAATTCATTAGAGTCTGATAAAAGCATAATTTTAAAAAATTCTAAGGATGAAATCAAGTTTAACCTACGCCTATAAATATTGGTATGTGGTGGATATGTCGGTAGAAGAAAAATCTGGAAAAGAAACAGAGAGGAAGAGAAGCTATCATCGGTAGAAGCAAAAAGAGCAGATCTGCAGTTGTGCCGAGCTGATTTTTGTCATTTTTGAGGAGGATCAAGTTGTTGGAAGGTGAAGAATAGATTTAAGGAGTAGAACTAGTAAGATTTAGGTGATAAGAATGAGTTTTTATGATTTTATGTTGATGAAAAGCTGTCGAGTAACAACTTTTGGGTTGTAAACATTTAATGAGAGAGAGAAAGTAAGGTAAAAGGCTGAGCAAGGGTCTCATAAGTGAAATAGCCGAGAATGATATTAATTTGTGGTAGTTTGATTTTGATTTGGGATGATTCAGTTTGTGTCACTGAACCTGATGAGGTCACGCCTGAGAAATTAGCGAACTGATGATATGTTGATTTATTTTGTATATGTGAAATGAGGTCGAGATGATAGGACCCGAACCAGACCTTTTTTAAGCTCTTGTCAAGAGGATCCTCTTGAACACTTCATCGGACTTCCTGAACCCTACTTATCGGATTCAAAAAATTCGAGAAGCGAACCCCAGAATTACTTAGCCCGTTTACTTGCTTTAACTTAAAGATTTTATTTTTCCTTTTAAAATAGTTGGGTTGGTGTAAATTTTTTACAATTCCATTTAAAACGATTTTACATAAATTTTGACAACATAACGATTGTATTTCTAAGGTTTCCAAAAATTTAACTTGTAAAGAAAAATGCTTTAAACTATATCAAATCACCTCCCAACTTCTTTTGGCCACAAACATATATTTTCTTAATTCAATTCACATCATACATTATTCACAAACACATAAGTTCTATAATATGCATGTTACACACGCTTTGTAGATTTCGTAATAATACATATAACAAATATACATCGATATATCAAGTGATAAATGTGAATCATGTGCAAATGTTCAGTTGTATATACATATCAAAAATTGAACTACAATTTCCCAATCATAAAGTCCTTTAAATTTATTATTTACAACGCCAAAATGTGTTCAATTTTTATGCCAATTTATCTACTTAACAACCACCTATATATGTAATGAAAATCTCTCCGACCCACCGTCACCTATGACAGCACCCAAAAATATGTACAAGCTACATAACAATTAAACACATTAGTACCATCGAGCAACGTATTCTAATCATAGAATTATATAACAATTCATAAGCTTATTTAACCTTAAAATGTTCGATTTTCAAAATTTTACTTTCTAAAAACTTCATGTATACCCCTAAGGTACTCAAACCATCATGGACGATTTTTAACTAACGCCATGTGAAGCTATTGAGATATCTCGACTACTACGATACAAAATTTACTGCATCACAACATGGTGTGAAACAATCTCATATCTGAGCAACTACAATGCAAAATTTTTTGCATCGCAATTGTAGAGCTATAACTTTGGGCGACTACGAGCAGAATGTGCTGCATCGCTACGTAGTGCCAAACTATGAATCTAAACAGCTATGTGCGGAATTGTCTGCATCGTAATATAGCACTAGATACTTTAGAAAATGAGCAACTACGGATGGAATTTTCTGTGTCATCACATAGTGCTAAATACTCTGTAAGTTGAACGACTACGGACGGAATTTTTTGCACCGTCGTGTAGCACTAAATCTCATAAAATCTAAAGGTATATATATGGGTTTTGAAACTGTTTTCACTAGGTGCAAAAGTACAAAACCTCTTATTTTTCAAACTCTTAAAATTTTTTCAGTTGAAATATTTTGAAATCGACTTTGTGTTGATTCCTTCACTTTGTGAATTCCATAGGGAACTCACATGCTCAAAACTTGGATTTAAGATTTAAAAATCATTTTTGTTTTCGTTTAACAATAATATACAAGGTTTAACATAGAAATCAAAATAAACGCAAGTGGTAAGACACTTACCTTAATCCGTGCAAGCTCTAGTCAAGCGTCTCAATGAGCCTCTCGTGCCTTATTCACTCACTCGTCACCTACATGTCAATTTCTTATTATCACTTGCTCAATTACATAACTCAAAACTTAAAATAACGTTTCCAATACAATTTTCCTTATTGACAATCCTTTACACTATAACCTTCCCAACTCAATTTTAACTCAACTAAGACTCTCTAATTCCGATTTCTTTGCATAGGCTTTATGTATTATCACCTAGGGACACTCCGGAATGCTTAAAATGGTCACCGGAAGCCCAAAACGTAAAATCACCGTTTTTAGATCTCTCAAAATCGAGGCTATGTTAGGGCCCATCCTAGCAATTTTCTTTGCTCCATTTTCACTCTAAGCATCTTCCTAACTCGCACTTAGGTCATCCGTAAAACAGTTTCGAAAAATTCTAAGTATAAGGGGTTGAAACCTATGAAAAACATCTATTTTTAACACTTTTTTATGCCCATTTTTGGTATCCTACATGCAATGACTTCATTTCTTTTGTATCTAAGGGTTTTTTTACTCAATTTTGATCAATTACATTCATTTTATGCATCGGAGAATGCATTTACATTCACATTTCACATTATGACTACATATGTGCACTATTTGAGTCATAATTTGCTCAATTTTTATCGAAATTGTTCCCTTTCAATTTCTATGGTTTGCTATGACCCCTAGGCATGTTTTGAGGTCTAGAACAACCCTAAATAAGCTCGAAGAGTGTAGGTCACCACAACCCCTTCATATAGCTCGGGATTCTCATCTTAGCTCTATGCTTCTCCTTTTGTAATTCCATCACATCTATATGCTTTTCTAGCCTCAAATATGCTTAAATTTAAGTTCAAATTAATAAAAAATCAAAGGTATCACAATGCCCTTTATGACACACACCCATACACATCAAAGTGTAGTTCTTTTCAATTTTACATGTTAATCTCTCTCAACTATTTTATCAAACAATTTATATACAATTTATTTGATATTTTTATATTTCAACTAGAATTGAAATAGCGTAATTAGATAGTATTTACCTCGATTCTAACTTTCCTGAGGGCTTTAATGAGTCTCCTTCGCTCCACTGGTTTATGCGTCACAATTTCCTAGCTCACAGTAATTTACGACTTCCTAGCTCGCAATAACTTGCAACTTTAAGATTCCTTCACCTCCACGTTACCCGTTAATGTTGCATAAATGTTACATGTAATGATCAAAACCTCAAAAGTGGATGTTGTGGGTAGTAGCTCCAAAACCCCCTTCTTAGAGGCTGGTACGATCTACTATTAAGGGCTGATTTTGATGCTGATTTATAGCCCAAACCTAGCCTTCAATCTTCACTTCAAAGACCCATAATAGCTATGCCAAAGCAAGATAAAAGGCTACTATAGAACCAGTTCCGAATCAACTTGAAGACACCAACATACTGCAGAATATAGGCTGTTATAAACTAGTTTTAAGGACTAATTTTTTTTTTCTACAATAAACTCTCCCTCAAACCCCTCTTTAAGCTCTCAATCTCGCATCCAAAGATGCCTTCAAAAATATACAAAAATTGCAAAATATTGGTTACCAAAACTTGCAGATTTTGATGTCAAAAACTTGGTTGGGCATTAAATCAAACACCTTCTGTACAATGGTGTGAGACAGTAGCTTCAACTTGGGCAGTAGTAGAAGACACTAGACCAGGACCAGCCCAGACTGTAAACTGCACTGTCACCAATACCATGCAATGACACAACGCCCACCAGAATCGACGTCCACCAAACTGCAACTACCATTGACCAAAACAGAAAACAATGGTAATGGTGAAATTGGAGAACCAGAACCTGAGGAGAACAGAGGACAAAGACAGGAGAGATAAAAGAAGATGAATGACTTCTCAAATCAACATGCAATCCTGATAAAGTCTTGTTCTGATTTCATTTCATGTTTCTCTTTTGTTTTGAGTGTTTAACTGAGTGAAAGTGTGCCTTTCCTTCTTCCTTTCTATTTTTTTCTTCTCAATTTTTTGCCAAATGTGGATGACTAACACCCCTCTCATGTATATATAAGCCTTTAAGTGTGACAATGACTCTTTTGCCCCTTTTTGATAATTATCTCACTAATAGCTTTAATTTAATTAAGTGTCATGTAACAATCACTTATATATATATAACTCTTATATTGAGAACAAACCATTTACCACTTATATATATATGGCCGCTGTTCATAAAAGTTCATTTTGCTATTCTTTATATTTATTTTACTATTAGAGTTAATTAGTTTCTAAAACTTTACTAGCACACTAATATCACTCATTAGAATGATATTAATGAAGTTTAATATTCTCATCCTATTATCTAACTTATAACAATCGAAGATTTAAAGTCGAAGACAGGGCTTACATGAGATATATTTATGGTAATGTAAAATGTAAGTCTGAAGAAAGGAGTGTTAAGAGTAGGCATGTGTAAGTCAGGACAGGAGCTCGCGAGATGTGAACTAAAGGAGGTTTTTAGTGCGTTTAGCTGGTTAAGATGGTTGATTGAGGAGCGAGCTGAGTGAGGTCGCAGCTTATCAGGGGTGCTTAGCCAAGCTGGCCTAAGGCTGTAGCTCGTAAAAGCGAGCTGAGAGGTATGAGGAGCGACCTGAGCTAGAAAAAAATCTCAGCTCACTAAGGGAGTGAGCTGAGCGAGCTCACTAAAGGTGAATGCCCTTAGTTCGGGCTGTGTTAAGGCAGAAGCTCACTGAGGGGCGAGTTGCTGCGAATTGAGGTGCGAGCTCGCAACTCGAGCTGGACTAATAGTATTGCAGTCTTTAGCAACTCGAATGAATTAGGAGTTAGAGACAATAATTTAGCTAGCTAAATGAAAGTTTCGCTTGTGAATAAGTGTAGGTGATAGCGAGTTGAGAGAAGGTCGTAGAAGCATTGACGCACGTGAATAGGACAGCAAGCCGTGACTATGAATTGATTTTCGTTATGCTAAATACTTTATAGATTTTTTTGTAATTATTATATAAATTTTCATAAATTATTTTTAGCCTATCAATAGTTTATGTTTAGCACGAAAGATTAGCTTATTCGAAATATAGAAGAGTCAAAAAAAAAAAAAAAGTGAAGATTTTCAAGGACTAGTAGAACGACCTAAGCTTATCTGTAAAGCACTTAGTCTCGGTTTTAGACTTTTAAGTGTTAGAAATTAGATTATGAAGTTAAAATGATAAATCTAGTCAACGTTAATCTAACTCGAAAAATTGAGAGTTAATGACCGTTATAGACTTATACAATAACTATTTTAATAAGAAAAAGTTAAGGAAGGGTAAAATAGTCTTTTCACAAATAAGAGAGAAATTATAAGTGATAATGTGGTCAAGCCCAAAATTAAGAATTTTATATACAAATATTCATAAATATTAGATAATTACTAATTAATTTAAATTAAGATGTCAATGATTGTCAAACAAGTCAAAGAGGATATGGTGGTCATTCTAGGAAAAGTCAAGTATATATATAAGTAACACTTAGAAGAATTTTAAGAGGAAAAGAAGAAGAACTTGTGAGATTAGAGAGGGAGAGAGAGACGACAGCTACAAGTAAGAAAGAAGTGATTTCTCCTCCAACTTTTAGGCCTCCAATCACCCATCTAAAGTGTCTCTAAGCTAGAACCACACAACCCAAACAAGATAAAGGTAATTCTCATAGTTTTTCTTGAGTTTAGAGTTGTTTTGAATGAGTAAAAGCATGAGGTTGGAGTGGTATGAGTATAAAGATAAATGTATTGTTGTAGTATGTTGTGTGGGGTGTTTTACACTTAAATTAAGCATAGAACCTTAAGTAGGTGATATAGAAACTTAGATGGCATGTTATTATGTGTGAATGGTAGGCTAGGGTATATGGATAACAAACTTTAAAGGGTGATTTAAAGCATTAAAATGTCAGATAAGTTGCAGACAAGTTCTTTGATAAAAGGATTGAGCGAAATTAATATGTAGAATTAAAAAGATTTACTCTTTGATGTGTATATGTGTGTGACACAGCCATGAAGGACAGTAGTATACCCTTGAGTTTTGACTAATTTGAACTTAAATCTAAGCATATTTGAGGTTAGGAAAGTATATAGAAGTGATAGAATTATCAAAGGAATAGTTTTGAGGAAATTGGAGAATCTCGGGCCCAATGAAGGGGCAGTAGTGACCTGCACTATTTTAACTTATTTGGGGTTGTTTTGGACCTCAAATTATGCCTAGGAGTCATAGCAAATCATAGGATTTAGAAGAAAATTATTCTGATAAAAATTGGATAAATTATGGCCAAAATAATGCATTTAGAGAGTCGTAAAGTGAGATATCTATATAAATGCATTCCTCGATGCATGAAATGAATATATTTGATCATAATTAGGTAAAAGAACCTTAAATACGAAAAAAATAACATTGTCGCTTGTCTAATACGAAAACGTGCATCAAAAAGTGTAAAAAAATAGACGTTTTTCCTAGGTTTCATCCCCCAATACTTAGAGTATTTCGAAACCATTTTATAAGGGACCTAAGTGAGAGATATGAAGTGGTTCAAGTGAAAACAGAAGCAAAACAGCCCGTAGAATGGGCTGTGTGCAATGTTCTGTTATAGGGGGGGTCTAAAATTTTGACTTTTCGTTCTAGGCATTTGAAAATTATACGGACTACGTAGGGTGTCTCTAGGGATGTATAACTGAAACTTTTGCAAAGAAACTGAAATTAGGAAGCCTCGGTTAAGTTAGAATATAATAGAGAAAGTTGTAGTTAAAAGTGCATTGTAAAGAGTTTTTAAAGTTTAAAAGCAATGTGTGTAGTTTATGTAGCACATTATAGCATATTTTAAATAAGAACATGTGGTGCAAGTGACGTATAAGCTAGTGGAGCAAAGAAGTTTCCGTAGCGTTTTCTAGCAAACTTGAAAACCGATGTAAGTGTTACATCGCTTACGTTATCTATACTTTAATTCCAAATTCAATTATAACTTGTGTTACTTTCAAGTGTTATAGAATGAATTGTAAAATATAAGTTTAAGTTGAGCAAAAGATTTTACATGGAATCAAGAAAATTTTTAGAAATTCGAAAACAAGTAGTTTTGTGCTTTTACACTTAATGAATTTAGTCTCGAAACCCATGTATATGCTTAAGATCATATGAGATTTAACGCTACGTGATGACGCAGAAAATTTCGCCCATAGTCGCTCAGTCTATAGAGCAATTAGCACTACGTGACGATGTAAAAATTTTCGTTTGTAGTTGCTTAGTTTTTCCTAGAATGTATAGCGCTATGTTGCGATGCAAACAATTCCGCATGTAGTCCGTTAGTTTTATAGTTTGGCACTACGTGGCGATACAGTACATTCCGCTTGTAGTCGCTCAGAGTTATAGCACTACAATTGCGATGCAGAAAATTTCACATTGTAGTTACTCAGATACGAGATTTTTCACCCTACGTTGCAATGCAGTAAATTTCATATCGTTGTGGTTGAGATATCTCAGTAGCTTCATGTTGGCATTAGTTAAAATCGCCCGTGATGGTTAGAGTGTTTTAAGTGTATACATGAGGATTTTGAAAGAAAGATTTAAGATTTTGAAATTGCTAAGGATAAACAAGTTTATAAATTAGCCCATTAGTGTATATTATATTACATTGTTTTGTTATACTAACTTGTTTACCTGTTGTGTAGCTTATATACAGCATTGGGTGTTGTAGTAGGATGGTAGGACGACGAGATTTTCATTTCATATATATAGGTGGGCGAGTCGCAAAAAAAAAAACAAAATGTTGTATAAATCATGCACTTGGGTTGAACATATCGATTATGGAAAAACACTTATATTATATCATGATTGTGGCATCTTGCATTTTGGATTGCATATTTGTAATGTTATTGTGATTAGTTATGGATTTTCATGTATTACATATACTTATACATTCTATTATAATTTCATGCATATTGATTGTGAAAAGTATGGTGATAATGCATGTTTGTGGATTAAAGAAGTTGGGTCGAAATGGAAATATAGTCGAAGTGTATTTTATTGCAGGTAAAAATTTTGGAAACCTTAAAAATACAGCCGTTATGCTACCGAAATTTTTATAAAAACTGTTTTAAACGGAATTGCAAAAAATTTTATCCACCCAAATTATTTACAAAAGTAAAGAATACAATTGAATTAAGTGAAGAAAATCGGTTAAGATTAAGAGGTTCGTTCCGCGGATTTCTCCATTCAGACAAGTCAAATTGAGAAAAGTTCGTTGGAGTGTCCGACGGGACCCTTTAGATAAGAGATCAGAGAGAGTCTAGGTTAGGTCCTGTCAAGTTGGTATTAGAGCCCGGTTTTCGAAAGATTTGAGATTGAATTTTAAAAGAAAGCTTAAAGAAAGTTTAGTACTATTTTGTGCATGAAAATAAGTTCATTATGCATAAGTTTATGCGTAAGGCATGCATGAGATTATTGTATGCATTGAGTTTTCTTGAGATTACATAAGTGATGCATTCTTAGAATGCATAGGTTAGGTATAATATCATGAGATTTGAGTTTAAGTATTGTATGAAATTATAATGTTAATTCATGTTGAATTAGTATTATGATAATTAGATTCTTAATTCTTGTGTCTATTAGTGCACATAGAGCTATGCAGCGACGTACCCATCCCAAGACGATACAGGCAATTGCAAAGGCACTTACCCCACAGGAGGAGCATGTTGACGAGTCTATCAATATGCCAATCAGTTCTTCCTATCCGGTGCCGTTAGGACCGTTTAGAGCAAAGCCTGCTCTAGGACCTATTCCAGGGTAGATGGAGCAAATGGCCTAGATGCTGGCAGCAGCACTCCAGCAACCGCAGGAGACCGGTGTATCTATTGAGCATGCCTGCAAACTAGGCGCTAAGCCGTACGATGGGACTGAGGAGCCTGAGAGAGCACTATTATGGCTAGAGACGAATGAGGAGATATTTCAAGTTATGGGTTGCTCAAAGGACAAATGGTTACCTTTTCCGCCTTCCTATTGAAAGATTGAGCAAAAGATTGGTGGAGAGCGCATCAGAGAGCACACCCAGATAAAGTCTCATGGCCTAAGTTCAAGAAAGAATTCACAAACAAGTTCTTCCCCAAAGGCTACAAGGATGCAAATATTAAAGAATTCTTCAGATTTGAGTAGGGAAGCCTTATAGTGACAGAGTACGAGAAGAAATTCTCGGAATTGGTCCCTCTAGTTCCGTATGTTGCAGAAAATGAAGAGCAGAAGGTGAACAGGTTCATTGCTAGTTTGAGTCCACGAATCAGGACATATGTGACCTCCGCAAGACATTCTCAATATGGGGAGTTAGTAGAGGCCACTACCAGAGTTGAGCGGAGTGTCGAGCCTGCCCCTCAGCCAAAAAATTCGAGCAGAAGTGCAGTTGGACAGGTAGCCAGTAAGAAGGAACTAATAAAGTACCCAAGAGCGGTCAGAGGCCAGCCTGGTCTGAGAGTCGGCAACAAAGTCAAAGACCCTAAACGAGCCAGAGTTCTGTTCAATCTTTTGCAGGGTCCAAGAGTCAACAGAGTTGGAAGAGCCAACCTGTTTGCAGTAGATATGGCCGATCACATCCCGGTGAGTGCCTCAAAGCCAGGACCGGATGCTTCAGGTGTGGATAAGAGGGTCACTTCATGCGGGACTATCCCAACATCATCGCGTCGAGCCTAGCCGAGGCCAGATCCACAGTTCAAGGACAGACCAATAGGGGTCGTGGACCAGAGAGTGGAGGCCCCTAGACCAGAGGAGCCACAGGCCCAGAGCCGCCCAACGATGGACCCAACAGGAACCTACCATGGCAAGCACCGCCTGGTAGACCTCGTAGCCAGGCCGCTAGAGTATATACAGTGACACAGCAGGTGGCAGATGCAGCACCGGAGGTGGTCATAGGTACCATTTCTTTGTTTGATTCTGATGCTTATGTACTAGTGGACCCAAGAGCCACCCATTTTTTTATTGCATGAGAGTTCATAGATAGAGTCGGGATAGAGTTGAGACCGACCGAGAATAGCATGGTAGTGTCACTTCACACCGACGATTCGCTTATTGGGGATAGAGTCTACATGGGAAGTAATGACAGGACCCTTCCCAGACCTTATCTGGGCTCTTGTTTGGAGAATCCTGTCGGACACTTCAACAAACTCATCGAACCCGATTCGTCGGATCGAAGACATCCGAGAAGCGAACCCTAACTTTGTTACACCGGTTTACTCGTTTTGAACTTATTACTTTGGTTTTTCTTTAACTGGTTGGGAGTGATAAACTTTTTCTGTGATTCTATATTAAATAAATTTATAAAATTTTCGACAGCATATCGGCTGCATTTTTAATAAAACCAAAATTTACTTGTAATGAAAATTTACACTTCGACTATATCTCAATTTCCTCCCAACTTTTTTATCCACAAACCACAATCATCATCACATTTTTATCACAAATAGACATAGACAATTTATAATGCAATATGTAATTACATATCCATATGTAAACATGACAAATCATCAAATATTTACAACATACAATTCCTAATACAAATGTATACCAAAAAGGTGATATATTTAATCAATATACACAACATTAAAAAATATCTTGTACCACGCGCCCACCTATATATATATGCAATCAAGAGGTTGTCGTCTCGTCCGACGGTGGCACTCAATGAAAATAATTAAGCTACAAAATAAACAAAAATATTAGCGCATCAATAATATATAATATCACATATGCTAATATAACGATGCACCAATTATTCAAGTTTTAAGATTTCTTTCAAAACCTCCATGTATATCCTTGACTCATTCTATCCATCACGGGCGATTATAACTAATGCTAACGTGAAGCTTACTAATGTATCTCAACCACTACGTTACGAAATTTACTGCATCGTACGTAGGGCGCTAAATCTTATCATTGAGTAACTACAATGCGGAATTTTCTGCATCGCAAATGTAGTGCTAAAACTCTAGGCGACTACGAGTGGAATTTACTGCATCGCTTTGTAGCGCTAACTATCAACTAACCAACTACGTGCGGAATTGTCTGCATCGCAACGTAGCACTATACTTTTCTATAATCTGAGCGATTACAGACGGAATTCTCTGCGTCGTTACGTAGCACTAAATCTCATAACTTTTAAGGCATACACATGGGTTTTATAATTAACTTTTCAAGTGTCAAAGCACAAAACTTTCTAGTTTTTAAAACCACTAAAACTCTCTCATTTTACCTTTACTAAAACGACTTAGTATTATTTTTTAGTACCATATAGATTCCATATAAATCTATATGCTTAAACTTTAACTTTAACATTAAACATCATTTTCAATCTCTTTTATTACTTAGCTACAACATTCATTTAAAATAATCAAGAATTGACATAGAAAGTGGAAAATATCTTAAGTGGCGAACCACTTACCTCGAGGCCGTGTCACTCTGCGTCAAGCGTCTCGACGAGGCTCCTGGACGTCGCTCACGTGCTCGTCACCTATACAATATTTTCCCATCATTACTAGTGACAAAAATCTCAATTCTCAACTTTAACTCAAAAATCTCAACTATGACCTCTTTTTCTCTATAATCTCCTAATTTGTTTCTAATTCAATCGAGACTCTCTAATCCCTATTTTTGTGTAAAAGTTTTAGTTTTAGGCCCCTAGGGATCACCTCACGCGGTCCGTTTAGTTGTTGGAGGTTCGAAACGAAAATTACATTTTTAAACTCAACTTACAGCCCATAACAGAACAGGTGACATCACGCTGCTCGGGGCTCTGTTTTCCTTCGTTCTTTTTTCTACGGTTCACTTATCTCACGTTCTAGTACACGTCAAATTTTGTTGAAAAATATTATTGTAGGCTAAGTCAAATCTAAGAAAAACGCCCGGTTTCGGATACTTTCGGGCACTTTTAGTGTGCCTTTTGTATACTTTCCGTTTCGGATTAGCGATGCTAGTTTTTCTTCCATAGCTAACCCTCATTTGACTAATAATGATCAACTAAACTCATTTCATGCAACAAAAATTGAATTAGGATAGCCGTTTTACTTCTCAGAGCTCTAACGTCACTATTTTGTGCATAACTTGCACAATTTTTATCGGATTCGATCCGTTTCGAAACCTATGATTTTCTATGGTTCCTAGGCATCATTTGAGGTGTAGAACATCCCCATATAAGTCAAATATAGTCAAGTTTTCTAGAGCTCAAAATTTGAGCTCGGGAATCATAATTTGGTCTAAAACTACCTCTTTGCGATTCTAACAATTCTCTAAGCTTTTCTAACTCTTTTTATGCTCAAACTTGGGTTCAAAACCACTTAATCTCAAAGCTTATCTACTGCTCTATAAGTATTTAACACATACATAAACCTTCCTTATTTATTTGGACACTAAAATTTCACTCAAGCTTTGTGTCATTCACTTGGAGTGCATGACAACCATTTTTCTGTTTTAACTTTGTTTATGGATATAACAACCCATGTTTACACTTGTCAAGCATCATATACACCCAACAACTCAACATTTAATTGTCTAATTCAATCATATAACATTCTATCGAAGTTTTAAGAGCAATTTATCCAACACAAGCATCAAAATTCTGCACTAAAAATTCAGTAGCCTATTTCTTCCAATTTCAGCAAGTTAACAAGAAAGTAAGGAGATATCTCATTTGATCTTCGTTTAGAGGAGTGAGGGGGACCTGGGAGAGGTCTTAGAGAAGAGATTTGAAGTTTGAATGTGCTGGAAATGGCTATCTTCTTCCATTTTTTTTTTTGTTGGCCGTCCAGGCCTCTATGTTCTGTCTCGGTTCTGTTCTTCTTCCATGACCAACCCTGCTCTGTTTTACTTCTTGTTTAGCTGCTGGTTGCTTTTGGTTTGCTGCTCCTTTACACGACTTCTTCCTCTCCTCCTGGTCGAGCACTCTAGTTCTCCTTCTCTTTGGTTCTGCTCTTATCCTTGCGTGCTGAAATCTATTACTGGGGGCTGGCAGCTTTGGTTCTGCTTCTTGATTTCGCGTCTGAACTGTTCTGGTTTGGGTTTGGTTTAGCTGCTGCCTTGCTTCTTCTTGTCATGCCTTCTTCTACTCGTTTTCTAGCCTTTCGCTTCTGGTTTCGTCTTGGATTCAGGACTGGCTGCTGGTTCGGTCTTGATTCTCGTGAAGCTTCTTATTTCAGTCGACTGATTTCTGCTCGTTTGATGCACAGCTGAAATATCTCTTGTTTGCTGAAATTAATTTCAGCCAAGTGTTATTTATGTACTAAAGGTACTTCCTTTAATTATCTTCAAGCCCCATCTTCCTTAAATTTCACTCCAAACCCATTTTCTTGGTGTTCTCTCACGGCAATACCCCTTTTGGTTCTTCCGTGTCTATTTCGTTTCTATTTGATTTAATCGTTCGTCTCGTTAGAATTTATTTTAATCGTTAAGCTTGTCCTATCAGCCATTTGACTCTTTCTTTTTATTAAATTTTAATTCGACTCATCGTTAAAATTTTCGATTTCCTAACTTGGATTTTTTTTTATTGAACTGTTACTTAACTTTTTATGGTCGACGAATTTTGTCGTACTTTTAATTTAATAACTCTCTGAGGCCACGAAGTGTAATTTATTTAATGTAGGGATTTATATTATCTTCCTAATCTAGCTTATAACACTAGGAATTTATAAATCTTGACTAGGGGTTTATAATTTCTTTCCCCCTTATGGAAATTTCGTCCTCGAAATTTTTAAATTGCGTACCTTATTCAAACAACTAAGGGTATTGGGCACGCATCTGTGCTTCGAGCTCCCATGTAGCCTTTTCTGACCCGTGATCTCGCCATAGCACCTTCACTAACGGAATCACCTTGTTACGCAACACTTGATCTACGATCTAGGATCTCTACTGGATGCTCCTCGTAGGTCAAGTTTTCCTTTAACTGAACTGGTTGGTCTTTAAGAATCTGTGAAGGGTCAGCTATATACTTGCGTAGCATAGAGACGTGGAACACATCATAGATGTTTGCTAGCTCTAATTTATAAGCCACTTCTCCCACTTTTGCTACTATCTCATATGGCCCTATATATCAGGGACTTAACTTCCCACGCTTCCTGAATCTCAAAATACCCTTCCAGGGTGAGACTCGTAGGAACACTTGATCCCCACTTTAAACTTTAAGTCTCTTCTTCGATTGTTCGCATAGCGTTTCAGCCTGTCGCTTGCTATCTTCAACCGCTCTCTTATTATATTTACTTTCTCGGTTGTATCTTGGACAATCTTTGGGCCAATTAATCTTCTCTCCCCCACTTCATCCCAACAGACTGGGGTTCTACACTTTCTGCCATACAACACCTCATATGGTGCTATACCAATACTAGACTGATAGCTATTGTTGTAGGCAAACTCTATCAATGCTAGGTAATTATCCTAGCTCCATTTGAACTCCATCACATAGGCTCTCAACATATCTTCGAGAGTCTGGATGGTTCTCTCTGATTGGCCATCTGTCTGTGGGTGAAAAATAGTACTGAAGTGTAATCTGGTACCCATAGCATCTTGTAGCTTCGGCTAAAATTGAGAAGTGAAGCGAGGATCTCTGTCTGATACAATGGACACTGGTGCGCCATGCAGTCTCACATTCTCGTATACATACAACTACGCATATCTTTCCAAGGAATAGGTATTATTAGTAGCAATGAAGTGGGCCGACTTCGTCAATCTGTCCATGATAACCCAAATGGCATCATGTCCACGCTGTGTCCTGGGAAGTCCTATCACGAAATCCATCGTGATCCTTTCCCGTTTCCACTCAGGAATGGATAAAGGCTGTACTAAACCTGCGAGTTTCTGATGTTCAATCTTGATTTGTTGACAAGTTAGGCACTTGGATACGAACTCTACTATCTCTCTCTTCATACCTTTCCACCAATAGTGGGCCGACATCATCACGTAGCGCTAAATCTCATAACTTTTAAGGCATACACATGGGTTTTATAATTAACTTTTCAAGTGTCAAAGCACAAAACTTTCTAGTTTTTAAAACCACTAAAACTCTCTCATTTTACCTTTACTAAAACGACTTAGTATTATTTTCTAGTACCGTATAGATTCCATAGGAATCTATACGCTTAAACTTTAACTTTAACATTAAACATCATTTTCAATCTCATTTATTACTTAGCTACAATATTCATTTAAAACAATCAAGAATTGACATAGCAAGTGGAAAAGATCTTAAGTGGCGAACCACTTACCTCGAGGCCACATCACTCGGCGTCAAGTGTCTTGATGAGGCTCGTGGATGTCGTTCACGTGCTCATCACCTACACAATATTTTCTCATCATTACTAGTGACAAAAATCTCAATTCTCAACTTTAACTCAAAAATCTCAACTATGACCTCTTTTTCTCTATAATCTCCTAACTTGTTTCTAATTCAACTGAGACTCTCTAATCCCTATTTTTGTGTAAAATTTTTAGTTTTGGACCCCTAGGGATCACCCCACAAGGTCCATTTAGTTGTTGGAGGTTCGAAACGAAAAATTATATTTTTAAACTCAACTTACAGCCCATAACAGAACAGGTGACATCACGTTGCTCGGGGCTCCGTTTTCCTTTGTTCTTTTTCCTACAGTTCACTTATCTCACATTCTAGTCGTACATCAAATTTCATTGAAAAATATTATCGTTTACTAAGTCAAATCTAAGGAAAACGCCCGGTTTCGGACACTTTCAGGCACTTTTAGTGCACTTTTTGTATACTTTCCGTTTCGAATTAGTGACGCTAGTTTTTCTTCCATAGCTAAGCCTCATTTGACTAATAATGATCAACCAAACTCATTTCATGCAATAAAAATTGCATTAGGATAGTCGTTTCACTTCTCAGAGCTCTGACGTCACTATTTTATGCATAACTTGCACAATTTTTATCGGATTTGATCCGTTCCAAAACCTATGATTTTCTATGGTTCCTAGGCATCATTTGAGGTGTAGAACACCCCCATATAAGTCTAATATAGTCAGGTGTAAGATTCAAAATTTCATTTCCTTGGAAGAAATAGTGTTTCCCGGATGAATAGTATTTTGGATGGAATAGCTTTTCAGATGAATAGTGATTTTGAGTGAATAGTGATTTTTGGGAAAAGGAATATTTCCTCAAGTTTCGTGAAATAAAAATTTTTCGGTGAATAATATCCGTGTGAATAGTGATTTTCGAAAAAATAGATCCCGGATATCATAAACTCCAGAATATGAGTTAGAGTTATTAGAAACTGAAGCGGAGTAAAAATGAGTTCGTCTAAATGGATTTTAAAGATTCCGAATATTTATTGATAAAAATGTCCTCGTAGGAAACGTTATGAATTTTAATGAGTTTATAGCCAATTGAATTTTTTTTCGAAGCGTGGAATTAAATGTTAAGACACCCAATTAGAGTATTGTATAGCCAATTTGATGATAGGGTGATCATGAAATATTTTTGAAATTTATTGGTGATAAGTAAGGATTAAAGTTTAAGTTAATTATAATGTAAATTGTGTAGGAGAAGATATTTATTTAAGAAGCACAATCCATGTGCTTGGATGAGGGCCAATAAGGTTAAGACATCTCTAAGTTAAAAAGTAATTGATTAGTTGAGATCAAATTAATAAATGGGATGAGTTGTTAGGATTAAGTGGAGGAAAAATAATGACCAATCAAAAGTGCTCATGAGTAACTAGTGGTATTGTTGTGATTATGGAATTAATTTAATGGCAATTTGGCCATAAGATAATTGCAAGTATATAAGAGGATGCATGGTGAGTGAGTGTGGGAGAGTGAAGTCGGTTAAGAGGGGGAGGAGACGTGATTTGCAAGCTGAAAATGTGCCAGAGCAGAAACCGAAATAGAGGAAAAGAAAGGAGAGTAGTCACTAATGGAACATGTGTGATTATAAAATTAGTTTAGAGGCATTTTGGACATTGACAAGGTATGAGTATATAAAGTAGAGAGGATTAAGAGCTGAATGAAGAGTTAAGTCGGTGGAGAGAGCTGAAATAGAGAGCAGATTCGGGTGAACAAAACAGAACCCGAAAGAGAGGGAGAGATCGTGAGACCAAAGCTGAAACCGAGAGGGAAAGAGAAAGCTGCAGGCGCGAGTAGAACCAGAAGAAGAAGAAGACGTCTGCAGCCGTGAAGAAGGAGAGAAATCGTGAAGGAGAAGCTAGAACCCGTGAGCTGACCCGAGAGAGAGGGAGCTGGAGGCGAGCTGGAGCAGAACCGTGAGGGAAGAAGGAGTCTGCAGGTCGTGAAGAGGAGGAGGAGAAGAAGAAGAGATGGTCCAAGCTTTGTGATCTCTCAAACCCATCCATCTTCATCAAGAAAAGTGGAGGTGAGTTGAAGTGATTTTGTAGTTGGTTGATGGATATTTTTAGTTATGGATTTATATGAGGTTTAATGAATTTCATGGACTAAATCAAGGTTAATCATCATCAATCAAAGCTTGAGAGTGAAGAAAAAGAATTAAGGAGCTTGGATAAAATTTGGAGAGGTAAGGGTTAGAGTTTGATGAATTAAAATTGATGATATAAAGTGATTCTTTTAGTTTAAGGTTATAGTTGAGTTGTTGGATGATTGTTGAATTGTTTTTATGTGATTATTTGTTGAGATGGATAGGATGAATGAAGTTGTTATATATTAGTTTGTGATTTAATTATAAAAGTAGAAGTGATGGAATTAGTTGGATGATTAAATGATACAGTATGTGAGGAATTGTGATGAAGAAAATGAAGCCTTGAAAAGAAATATTAAGTGATTGTGTTATTGTATATATATATGTATATTAGTGTATGGATTATGGTGTTGTTGCATGTATTTAAATTGATTTTTAAGACTTGAAGAAGTGGTATAAGGTTTGGGAATGAGAAATGAGTTAGTTGGTATTTAAGAGTGCAAGAGAAATGAAAATTTGAAAGTTGAATAATTAAGTTGGTTAAAGTTAAGTGTGAAGGTGAATGTGTCATCAAATAAATTGTATATATTTTGATGATGGTTATGAAATGTTTTGAGTGCTCTAATGCCAAAGAAATAAATGGAAATGGATATAGGAATGTTAATTGGAAGATTGATGGGGTTGTGAATTTATTTAGTAAGTATAATGAAGGATATAATAAAGGATTAGTTAATATAGTTATTGGAAATTTATGAGAGTAAATAATGAAGCTCTTGAATAAATTATGTTATATGTTCTTGGATGGTGATTATGATGTGTTTGAATTCTTTAGCACCAAAGGAATGAATTATTATGATGTGTTTGAATATTTGAGCATCAATGAAAGTAGTTGAATTGAAGTGAGATTGTTAAGGGAAGATAAAGTAAAGTAGAGAATAGGTATATATTGAGTTAGACTAAATGAGCTATTGGTAAAGCATATGTTGTATTAAAGTAAATAAGTTGTGGATATTTGAATAAGTTAGATGTAAAAAGTTTGGGTTAGAAGGTGATTGAAAGGCTAATCAAGAATAAGGTTATTATGTAGTGGTGCATGTGATTTTTATTGAAATTGAAATTGTAATGTGTTTAAGGATCCTAAACCAAGATTTTTGGTTGGATTACGATGTAGGAAAATCTCAAGAATCAAAAAGGAGGTTTGGAGAGGTGATGGAGTAATTGGAAGTAAAATAGTGAGTGGTTTTATATATTTTTGAATTGTTTTATTGAAATGCCATGAACATTATTTTAGCTATCAAGTTTATTGCAATTCTAGCATATTTCTTTGAATATTATTATGCATATATATTACTTGAAGTTATATTACAATTGCATGTATTTTTAATTAAAGTAAATTAGTGGCTTTTGATGCATATACATGCATGAAAGTAAGTTAATGAGATATTCCAAAAATCAATTTCAATTACAAAGTTGAGATTAGAAAAGAGATTTATAATATGAGAATTGAGTTGTTTAATTGTTGTTTTAGTAAAAGAGTTTATTATGTGATTTTAAATTTTTTTAGTATGAGATACATTTTTATATGAATTGCATGAATGTTTTATTAAATCGCAAGTATGATCATTTGAGTATTAAAGTAATTTAGTATATTGAGTAATTATATTTGAGAATTACGCCTACTAAAGTTATTTACAAATAATAGGCTTCGGCCTGAGAAAAAGTAAAGTTTTGTTTTAAAGAAATCAAAGAAAAGAAAAGTAAAATTTTTATTAAAGAAAAGAAAAGTAAGAGTTTTATTATGAAAAGATTTAAATGCCTTGGGTTTACCCTAACCCCCAGATATTACCGGTCGAAGTACCGTATACGTGTGTGGCAAGAGCAGTTGGGAGAGTCAGTTACTAACACTAACTTGGGGGGAGGGGGGGGGGGGGGGGGGGGGGGGGGGGGGGGGGGGGGTTGAGTCGAGTCTGTCAATCGCCTTTTGCACGTATATGGTAGCGTAGATCTGCCTGATGTTGGGAGGGGATCGTAACCCCAAGAGAGTTTTCCCGCATCTGCGACTACGCCTAGTAGCATTCCCGAGCTCCTGTGGCGTTGAGAGATTCCGTCACAATGGAGCTAAGTTTCCTTGGGTTGCCTTTGGCGAGATAAAAGAGAAAAGCATTTTAAACTGACATGAAGTTTATTAAATTAGAAATTATTTCCAGTTTTGAGAAATAAAGAATTTGTTAAAATAGAACTGATTTCCCGTTTTGAGAAATAAAGAAAGACTTATGAAAAGAAAATTTCTCAGTTTTGTAGTTTTTATAAATTATAGAAAGATTATTAGTTTATATTTTTGAAAAAGTTTCTTTACTTAATTTTTATAAATCTATAGAAAGGTTATTAGTTACAAAATATTTTGGGAGGAAGTATGCACTTTTAAAAAGATTATATTAATGAAAAGCTATCCCTTTGGCGAGATATAAGAAAGAAATTAAATTTTTATGCATGCCAGTTATTTAAGATTATTCAGTATTATATTCCAAGTTGTATCAATTACTTATATTTGTGAATGCAAAACATTTTAAAAGTATCGTATTCGAGATAGATTTTAGTATATAAATTAATTATTTAAGCATAGGAATTAATTAATTATTTTAGTATGCGAGATATTTAAACGAATAAATATTTGAAATTAATCATAGAAGGCGAGAAATTATTTTTGCTTTAGAACTTATAAGTTTATTTTCCAACCGTTTTTGGGAGGAGTTAATTTAAACCAGCATACAGTTAGATTACTTGAACCATTCACTGAGTTTTATACTCACCACCTATTTTCGTATTTTTGAAAAATCCTCCCCAGGTACAGGAACGAGCCGTCAATCAAAAGAGGCTCCATCAGAAGCGTAAGTGGCCTGACGCAACAACATCACTGCATAAGTTAGATTAAAAGTATAGGTCATGCATTCCATGCAATGTTTGATGGTTAATTTGTAAATAATATTTTGAAGTTTATGCAATATTTTGTATATATGAAATGCAATATTTGATAAATTAATTTATCTATTTGCCTAAAATGAAAATGAAGTATATTTATGGATTTTAAATTGAAAATGTCTGTGATTAGATTGTGGAAATAATTTGAGGACCTGAGGCCCAGTAGTAGAGAAATGTTTGTTATAGAAGTGTTAAATTTTGAAATTTACAGAATGGCATGTTGAAAAATAATCGTTATGCTGTCCAAATTTTTATAAATCTGTTTTATAAATGTTCAAATACGAAGAAAAATTTTTACCACGTTTCAGCATTAACAGAAAATTTTTTAAAAAGTAAACGACGTAACTTTACGGGAACTTTCCAGTTGGTTCAGATATCCTCTGAAGGGCTACCGTAAGGCGACCGGCAGGCCTAGTAAGAAGAGGGGCTTGTCATCAGGTTTTCTAGAGCTTAAAATTTGAGCTCGGGAATCACAATTTTGTCTAAAACTACTTCTTTGTGATTCTAACAATTCTCTAAGCTTTTCTAACTCTTTTTATGCTCAAACTTGGGTTCAAAACCACTTAATCTCAAAGCTTATCTATTGATCTACAAGTCTTTAACACATACATAAACCTTACTTATTCATTTGGACACTAAAATTTCACTCAAGATTTGTGTCATTCACTTGGAGTGCATGACAACCATTTTTCTGTTTCAACTTTGTTTATGGATATAACAGCCCATGTTTACACTTCTTAAGCATCATATACACCCAACAACTCAACATTTAATTGTCTAATTCAATCATATAACATTCTATTGAAGTTTTAAGAGCAATTTATCCAACACAAGCATCAAAATTCTGCACTAAAAATTCAGCAGCCTATTTCTTCCAAGTTCAGCACGTTAACAAGAAAGTAAGGAGATATCTCACTTGATCTTCGTTTAGAGGAGTGAGGGGGACTTGGGAGAGGCCTTAGAGAAGAGATTTGAAGCTTGAATGGGCTGGAAAGGGCTGTCTTCTTCCATTTTTTTTTCTGCTAGCTGTCCAGGCCTCTGTGTTCTGTCTCGGTTCTGTTCTTCTTCCATGACCAGCCCTACTCTGTTTTACTTCTTGTTCAACTGCTGGTTGCTTTTGGTTTGCTGCTCCTTTACATGACTTCTTCCTCTCTTCTCCTGGTCGAGCACTCTAGTTCTCCTTCTCTTCGGTTCTACTCTTATCCTTGCGTGCTGAAATCTATTACTGGGGGCTGGCAGCTTCGGTTCTACTTCTTGATTTCGCGTCTGAACTGTTCTGGTTTGGGTTTGGTTTAGCTGCTGCCTTGCTTCTTCTTGTCACGCCTTCTTCTTCTCTTCTTCTAGCCTTTCGCTTCTGGTTTCGTCTTGGATTCACGACTTGCTGCTAGTTTGGTCTTGATTCTCGCGAAGCTTCTTATTTCAGTTGATTGATTTCTGCTCGTTTGATGCACAGCTGAAATATCTCTTGTTTGCTGAAATTAATTTTAGCCAAGTGTTATTTATATACTAAGGGTACTTCCTTTAATTACCTTCAAGCCCCATCTTCCTTAAATTTCACTCCAAACCTATTTTCTTAGTGTTCTCTCACGGCAATACCCCTCTTGGTTCTTCCGTGTCTATTTCGTTTCTATTTGATTTAATCGTTCGTCTCGTTACAATTTATTTTAATCGTCAAGCTTGTCCTATCAGCCACTTGACTCTTTCTTTTTATTAAATTTTAATTCGACTCATCGTTAAAATTTTCGATTTCCTAACTTGGATTTTTTTTTATTGAAATGTTACTTAACTTTTTATGGTCGACGAATGTCGTCGTACTCTTAAGTTAATAACTCTCTGAGGCCACAAAGTTCAATTTATTTAATGTAGGGATTTATATTATCTTCCTAATCTAGCTTCTAACACTAGGAATTTATAAGTCGAGACTCGGGGTTTACAAGTAAAGTGATTATAGTAGATCATGAGTTCAAGGTTAATCTGATAGTGCTCGATATCCATGATTTTGACATTATTTTGGGCATGGACTAGTTGTCGACACATCGCGCTACTGTAGATTTTTACAAAAAAGCGGTCCAATTCAGCAAGCCTGGGGAACCAAATGTAATCTTTTGTGGAGAGAGGAAAATACTTTCTACAAGTTTGGTGAGTGTGATTCAAGCCAATAAAATGCTCTATAAAGCATGCCAAGGGTACTTAGTGTATGCAATAGAAGCCGGTAGTAGTAAGTTGCAATTAGAGGAAGTTCCCGTAATTAATGAGTTCCTTGTTGTCTTCCCCGAGGACCTACTAAGGTTGCCACCGGATAAGGAGATTGAGTTCAAAATTGAGTTAACACTTGGTACACAACCCATTTCGATAGCGCCATATCGAATGGGACAAGCAGAGCTGAAAAAGTTGAAGGTTCAGATAGAGGAATTGTTGAGCAAAAGCTTTGTTAAGACAAGTACATCACTGTGGAGAGCTCCGATGTTGTTTGTTAAGAAGAAAGACGGAAGCCTCCATTTGTGCATCAATTATAGGCAGCTTAATAGAATCACCATTTGAAATTAGTACTCGCTGCCAAGAATTGATGATCTGTTCAATCAACTACAAGGAGCAAAGGTTTTCTCGAAGATAGATCTAAGGTCGGGATATCATCAATTGAAAGTACATAGGGAAGATGTTCCTAAGACGGCTTTTAGGACTCGCTATGAGCATTACGATTTTTGGTGATGTCGTTTGGTTTGACGAATGCCCTGACAGCTTTCATGAATCTGATGAATAGAGTTTTCAGACCCTATCTAGACAAGTTTGTGATAGTCTTAATCGATAACATTTTGGTGTATTCGGATAGTAAAGAGAAGCATGCTGAGCATTTAAGGATTGTGCTACAGAATTTGAGAGAGCATTAGCTCTATGTGAAATTCAGTAAGTGCTAGTTTTGGCTTGATCGAGTAGCATTCCTGTGGCATGTGGTATCCGCAGAGGGTATATCAATAGATCCCCAGAAGATAGAGGCCATTGTAGATTGGAAGCCACCCACGAACATGATAGAAGTTAGAAGTTTCTTGGGCTTAGCTGGATATTACAGAAAGTTCATGGAAGGGTTCTCGAAGATTGCTACTCTATTGACCAAGTTGACCAGGAAAGAGGAGAAGTTCGTTTGGTCAGAGGCATGCAAGAGCAGTTTTGATGAGTTAAAGTAAAGGTTGACTATGACACCAATGCTTACACTTCCCTCAAGAAGTGAAGGATTTACAGTGTATTGTGATGCCTCCAGATAAGGTTTAGGTTGTGTGTTGATGCAGCACGATAGGGTGATAGCTTATGCTTCGAGACAGTTAAAGAAGTATGAAGTAAACTATCTAACACATGACTTGGAGTTAGCGGTTGTAGTGTTCGCTGTGAGGATTTGGAGGCATTACCTTTATGGAGTACCCTACAGGATCTTTACAAATCATAAGAGCCTGCAGTATCTGTTCTCCCATAAAGGGTTGAACATGAGACAGAGAAGATGGGTGGAACTCATTAAAGATTGCGACTACACTATTGAATACCACCCAGGCAAAGCGAACGTGGTGGCAGATGCATTAAGCAAAAAACCCACTAGTTCTTTCGCGTAGTTAAAAGTCGAGTATCTATCGATGTTAATAGAGTTGAGATCAATGAGAGTTAACTTGGAGATGGCAAAGTCAGGTGCTCTACTAGTAGCCTTTCATGTTTGTCCCGTATTGGTAGACCGGGTCCGAGAGTTGCAAACTTAGGATCTGTATTTGATAAAGCTGAAAAGCAAGATAGAGGCGGGGCAGCAAAGCAGCTTTACCTTGAGGGGTGATGAAACATTAGTCCTGGAATAGAAATTGTGTGTGCTAGTTGTCGAAGAATTGATGAAAGAAATCATGGAAGAAGCTCACTTTTCGCATTTGCTATGCGTTCAGGGAGTATAAAGATGTATCGGACTCTGAAGGACCACTACTGGTGGAGAGGCATGAAGAGGGAGATAGCAGAGTTCATGTCTAAGTGCTTAACCTACTAGCAGATTAAAGTTGAGCATCAGAAGCTGTAGGGTTATTACAACCTCTATTTATTCCGAAATGAAAGTGGGAAAGGATTATGATGGACTTCGTGGTGGGATTGCCACGGACTCAGAGTGGACATGACGCCATTTGGGTAATAGTTGATAGGTTGACAAAATCCGCTCACTTCATAGCCATCAAGAATACATATTCCTTGGAAAGGTTGGCCCAGTTGTACGTAGATGAGATCGTGAGATTACATGGTGCACCGGTGTCCATTGTATTAGACAGAGATCCTCGCTTTACTTCTCGATTCTAGCCAAAGCTACTAGAAGCCATGAGCACCAAATTGATCTTCAGTACCACTTTTCACCCACAAACAGATGACCAATTAGAGAGAACCATCCAAACTCTTGAAGACATATTGAGAGCATGTGTAATGGAGTTCAAAGGGAGTTGGGATAATTACCTAGCGTTGATAGAGTTTGCCTACAACAATAGCTATTAAGTCAGTATTGGTATGACACTGTATGAGGCGTTGTATGGCAGAAAGTGCAAAACCCCAGTTTGATGGGATGAAGTAGGTGAAAGAAGATTGATTCGCCCAGAAATTGTCTAAGTTACACCAGAGAAGATAAGTGTGATTAGAGAACGGTTGAAGATAGCAAGTGATAGACAGAAAAGCTACACAGACCATCAGAGACGAGATCTAGAGTTCAAAGTGGGTGACAAAGTATTCCTATGGATCTCGCTCTGAAAGGGTATCTTAACATTTGGGAAGTGTGGAAAATTGAGTCCACGGTACATAGGGCCATATGAGCTAGTGGCAAGAGTGGGTGAAGTAGCCTATTTGTTGAAACTGCCACCAGAGCTTGCAAACATTCATGACGTGCTCCACGTCTCCATGCTTCGTAAATATATAGCAAACCCGTCGCATATCTTACGAGAACAACCAGTGCAATTAAAAGAAAACTTAACATATGAAGAGCAGTCTGTAGAGATTTTAGACTGTAGAGATCAAGTGCTGCGTACTAAGGTGATTTCGATAGTGAATGTGTTATGGTGAAATCACGGGTTAGAAGAGGCTACTTAGGAGCCTGAAGAGCAGATGCGTGCCTAGTATCCACACTTGTTCGAATAAGGTAAACTATTTAAAATTTCGAGGATGAAATTTTTTATAAGGAGGGAAAAAATTGTAAAGCCCTTAGTCACGGTATTAGACTTTTTAGTGTCAGAAGCTCCATTATGAAATTAAAATGATAAATCTAATCAACGTTAATCTAACTCGAGAAATTAAGAGTTAACGATCGTTATAGACTTATACAATAACTATTTTAATAAGAAAAAGTCAAGGAAGGGTAAAATAATCCTTTCACAAATAAGAGAGAAATTATAAGTGACAATATGGTCAAGCCCAAAATTAAGAATTTTATATACAAATATTCATAAGTATTAGATAATTACTAATTAATTTAAATTAAGATGTCAATGATGGTTAAACAAGTCAAAGAGGACATGGTGGTCATTCTAGGAAAAGTCAAGTATATATATAAGTAACACTTAGAAGAATTTTAAGAGGAAAAGAAGAAGAACTCATAAGATTAGAGAGGGAGAGAGGGACAGCAGCTACAAGAAAGAAAGAAGTGATTTCTCCTCCAACTTTTAAGCCTTCAATCACCCACCTAAAATGTCTCCAAGCTAGAACCACACAACCCAAGCAAGATAAAGGTAATTCTCATAATTTTTCTTGAGTTTAGAGTTGTTTTGAATGAGTAAAAGCATGAGGTTGGAGTGATATGGGTATAAAGATAGATGTATTATTGTAGTATGTTATGTGGGGTGTTTTACACTTAAATTAAGTGTAGAACCTTAAGTAGGTGATATAGAAACTTAGATGGCATGTTATTGTGTGTGAATGGTAGGCTAGGGTATATGGATAACAAACTTTAAAGGGTCATTTAAAGCACTAAAATGTCAAACAAGTTGTAGACAAGTTGTTTGATAAAATGATTGAGAGAGATTAACATGTAGAATTGAAAAGATCTACTATTTGATGTGTATGTGTATGTGACATGGCCATGAAGGACAGTAGTATACCCTTGAGTTTTGACTAATTTGAACTTAAATTTAAGCATATTTGAGGTTAGGAAAACATATAAAAATGATAGAATTATTGAAGTAATAGTTTTGAGAAAATTGGAGAATCTCGAGCCCAATGAAAGGGCAGTAGTGACCTGTATTATTTTAACTTATTTGGAGTTGTTCTAGACCTCAAATCATGCCTAGGAGTCATAGCAAACCATAGAATTTGAAAGGAAATGATTTCGATAAAAATTAGACAAGTTATGGCCAAAGTAGTGCACTTAGAAAGTCGTAAAGTGAGATATTTATGTAAATGTATTCTTCGATGCATGAAATGAATATATTTGATTATAATTAGGTAAGAGAACTTTAGATATGAAAGAAATAACATTATCGCTTGTCCGATGCGAAAACGAGCATAAAAAAGTGTAGAAAAATATGCGTTTTTCTTAGGTTTCACCCCCCAATACTTAGAGTTTTTCGAAACCATTTTACGAGGGACCTAAGTGAGAGATAAGAAGATAGTCCAGTGAAAACAGAAGCAAAATAGCCTATAGAATGGGCTGTGCGCAAGGTTCTGTTAGAGGGAGTCCAAAATTTTAACTTTTCGTTCCGGACCTCTAAAAATTATACGGACTATCTAGGGGTATCCCTAGGGATGTTTAACTGAAACTTTTGCGAAAAAACTTGAATTAGGTAGCCTCGGTTAAGTTAGAATCTAATAGAGAAAGATGTAGTTAAAAGTACATTGTAAAGAGTTTTTAAAGTTTAAAAGTAATGTGTGTAGTTTATCTAGCACATTGTAGCATATTTTAAATAAAAACATGTGGTGCAAGTGACGCACAAGCTAACGGAGCAAAGGAGTTTTCGTAGAGTTTTCTAGCAAACTTGGAAACCAAGGTATGTAACAACCGAGGTAAGTGTTACATCACTTACGTTATCTATACCTTAATTTTAAATTCAATTATAACTTGTGTTGCTTTTAAGTGTTATAGAATGAATTATAAAATATAAGTTTATGTTGAGCAAAAGATTTTACATGGAATCAAGAAAATTTTTAGAGATTTGAAAACAAATAGTTTTATGCTTTTGCACTTAATGAATTTAGTCTCGAAACCCATGTATATGTCTAAGATCATATGAGATATAGCGTTACGTAACGAAGCAAAAAATTCGGTTCGTAGTTGCTCGGTTTTTCCTAGAATGTATAGCGCTACATTGTGATGCAGACAATTCCGCACGTAGTTGGTTAGTTTGATAGTTTGGTACTACGTAGTGGTGCAGTACATAGTCGCCCAGAGTTATAGCAATACAATTGCGATGCAGAAATTTTCGCATTATAGTTGCTCAGATATAAGATTTTTCATCATACGTTACGATGCAGTAAATTCCGTATTGTAGTGGTCGAGATGCCTCAGTAGCTTCACGTTGGCGTTAGTTAGAATTGCCCGCGATGATTAGAGTACTTTAAGTGTATACATGGGGATTTTGAAAGAAAGCTTTAAGATTTTGAAATTACTAAGGATAAACAAATTTTTAAATTAGCCCATTAGTGTATATTATATTACATTGTTTTGTTACACTAACTTGTTTACTTGTTGTATAGTTATATATACCATTGGGTGCTATTGTAGGATGGTGGGACGACGAGATTTTCATTTCATATATATAGGTGGGCGAGTCGCAAAGCAAAATATGTCGTGTAAATCATGCACTTGGGTTGAACATATTGATTATGGAAAAACACTTGTATTATATCATAATCATGGTATCTTACATTTTGGATTGTATATTTGAAAATGTTATTGTGATTAGTTATGGATTTTCATGTATTATATATACTTATACATTCTATTATAATTTCATGCATATTGATTGTGAAAAGTGTGGTGATAATGCATGTTTGTGGATTAAAGAAGTTGGGTCGAAATGGAAATATTGTCGAAGTATGTTTTATTGCAGGTAAAAATTTTGAAAACTTTAAAAATGTAGTCCTTATACTACCAAAATTTTTATAAAAATTGTTTTAAATGGAATTGCGAAAAATTTTATCCACCCAAATTATTTACAAACGTAAAGAATACAATTGAATTAAGTTAAGAAAATCGGTTAAGATTAAGGGATTCGCTCCACAGATCTCTCCATTTAGACAAGTCGGATTGAGAGAAGTCCGTTAGAGTGTTCGACGGGGCCCTTTAGATAAGAGATCAGAGAGAGTCTGGGTTGGGTCCTATCATTATCGATAGATAGACCTTCTAGCATTAGACCCGGTCGGTGTACCCCACAGTGTAGGGTAAGTGTTGGGAGGGTTAGTCCTGCTAACATTGAGGGAATAGAGTCTGTCATGTCTGTTAAGTTGTCTTCTACACCGTGGGGTATTGTTTCACTTGCAGTGTACGATAATAGTTCTGCCACGCAGTAGCAGAGTGTCTTTGTAGCTTTGTCACGGTGTGCGATGATAGCTATTCGACCACGTAACCCCCACACTGAACGGAGTTGGTCTACCTGTTCATGTGATTGTAGCTTTCCTTGGGTTCCCCATTAGTATAGATTTTAATAAGAGTAGCATATCATTGAAATGCAGGTTTTAGAAAGAAATTATTTTAGAAAAAAAAAAAAAAAAAAAGCTTTTGAAATTCCTAAAGAAAATTTATAAAACTCAAGTTTTTGAAAACAAATCATTTTTAAAGAAAAATGTTTTCAGGGGGTATTTTATAAAACTTAATTTAATCAAACCCTCGCACTCGCTAGACTTTATAGCTTACAATTATTTTTGGTTCTATGTTACAAAACCTTCGTGGTGCAGGAATAAGGAATCAAGGTACCAGTCTGTCGCGATCAGGCTAGGTGGGTCAGACCATTAATGACAATGCATTGGTTCTTCTATGAACATTGCGCTTCTAATGTTATTATCGATTATGTTAGCATGCATATTCTAAAAATTGAACAATATTTTGTAGAATTTTTATATAACCATGATGACATGCCTATTTTAGATATTTGCATATTCATGATAATGTTTTTAATCACAACATGGTTGGCATGAATGTTGAGAAGAAATTTTAAGATAGATAGTTTTCTTGTTTAGTAAAGTTACTTATCGATACGGGTCCACTCCACAACATCTTTTTTGGTTTTAATAGTTAGACTTTAGAAGGGTCTCGTGGGGTATCCGACAGGACCGCCGGGTTCATTAGAGGGAATTCGAGTCGGGTCTTGTCATTAGTTAAGTAGGCTTCATGTGTGTAAGTTCGAGAAAGTCGCCTAGCATCTATATGACAGATGCCTGGGGAGTCATAGAGTCATCCAGTATGTGTGTAACAGATGTTATAATTCGCTCTACGTGTATGTGTTCCACGTATGATAGATTTGTTTAGATACTAATTGGTATAAATTTTCATATTACAAAGGTTATATATTGAATTTGATCAGTACAGATAGAGATTTACAAAAAATTAGATTTATATAAGAGACTCCATAAAAGTTTTACAGATTATATTATTATAGAAATTAATTTATATAAAAGTTACAATTTTATTATGATATAAGAATTATTTATTATTACCAGCAATATATTTAGTTTTAATAGAAATATTTTAGAAAAGTTATATCCACTTACTCGGTGTTAGTGCTCATTCTTTTATAAAACCCATTTTTTTAGGTATTTATCGCAAGTTCATACAAATTAGTATATATCGTGAGAAAGACCGCATAATGATGACCAAATGCATTCATATTATTTTTAAGTAGAAATATTTTACATCATTGTGTATTAATTTTAATTAATCAGATTTTATAAATATATTTCGAGAATAGTTTTGGAAATGAAATATCTTTCCATATATTTATGAATATATTTTATATATCCAATACATGGATCTAACATGAGAAATGCAAAGATATATATATTTTTTAATTAGTTCAATTAATATTTCTAAAAAATTATGAAATTTATTATGATTTTTCTAAATGATTTTTATTAAATTCTAAAGTTCAATTAGAAAGACCTCAGTTTTCATGAGATCTTTCTGGATTGGAAAGAGAAGTCGGGTCAGGTATTTTTTTCAATTGGTATTAGAGTAGTGGTTTCGAATTCAGATATTTTTTTCTTGTCACAACCATTCAATTTTCATTTTGTTAATGATAAAGTTATAATTTTATCATGCATCATTATGGCCAATCTTATACAAAACCTATGGATGATATGGGTTAGAATTTGTAATTTAGTGTTGATAGATTAAGCTAAATTGATTTTGACATAAGTGTGAGATATATCCATGACATGATTGTTATAAAGAGAGTCATCATAGTGTCTAGCATTTTGAGAGTTTGGATAGTAATTAATTATTGGAGTATATATACATATTGACTGGATGATTGGTGAATATACCAAAAGTTGTGGTTGTTCATTACCTTTGAATTGTTTATTAACCGTTGATAAGAATATTTGGTGATTGAGTTTTGATATGTTTAGATGATATGCTTTTATGTTTTGATCAAGTAAAATAAATATGGTCTTATTTTGTTTGATTACTATTTAGCACAAATTGTAGAAACTGGGAACGTTGATATTATGGAGCATCAAAGTTTGTGAACTCCATTGAAAGGATAATATATAAAGGAGGTAGATCTTATATGACTTAGGTTCTTGGTGTTTAGATAACATTCTGATTGATGGATATGATCAGAGAAAATTTAGTTATTATAAATGAATATAATTCCCAATTTTTTAAATGGAGATGCAATTTAGGGTTTAAGCCTCCCTTATAAAGATTTTGAGAGCTAAATATTAATCTTTGTATAACATTTTGCATTTAAGTGTTGATTTTGAATCTATTTGTAAAACTCAAAACTTTAGCTACTAGAATATAATTATTCTTTGGCTGAATAGTGTTTTCAGATGGAAAGTGTCCAAGTGAATAGTAATTTTTAGAAGCAAATCTTGTGAAATAAAAGCTCCAAAATTAATATTAGAATTAATGAAAACTAAAACAGAGTGAAGAGGAGTCGATTTGAAGATATTTGTAGTAATCCAAAGTTTATTGGACGAAAATATCCTTTTGGGGAAATAATGGGTATTGATGACATTTCATTCATAAGAATTTTTTTTAGTGTGAAATTTGGAAATAAAATGCCCCATTTGAGTATTTTATGCTCAAATTGAAGATTTAATGAGCAAAGAATATCTTTGAAATTTATTGGAACTAGAATATGAATTAAACTTATTAAGAGGACACAATAGATATTTTGCATACTTAAGTACTCATGAATTATATTAGAGTATTAAATGGAATGAGATCTCATGGAGAAATACAATCTTTGTGAAACAAAATTGGCAAATGAAAGAATGACACATGAAATCCACTAACTTGAAATGCCTTTATAAGAGTGAGTTGCTTGGGAATAGGAAGAGAAATTTACAAGAAAAATTAGAGAGAGAGAGAGAGGAGAGGCATTCAACCATTTGAGAGATGAAGAAAGAGTTGTGACTAAAAGCAAGAGAGATCTGACTGCATAAATTATCTTGATCAGTTGAGAGTTTTTTTTTAAGAAGTATAAGAGTGAATCAAGAGAAGAAGAGGAGCTTGGCCAAGGAGGAAACTATTTATCGAGAGGAAAAAGTAAGGTAAGCTTATTGTTCTTGTGGAATTTAAGTTGATTTGTGTATTTCTAATGCTTGCAAGCCATTTGGATTGAAGGCAAGCTTGCAATCAAGAGTGTACAAGAAGGGCAATAGCCTTACATGTAGTTTGGAGTAATGCTAAATGATTTTTAAGTCAATTGATGTGGCATGCGAGATTAGAAGGAAGATTCATTCATTTGGGGTTGATCTGAAGAAGCGCAAGATCTCATGATTTTCCTTGTGTGAAATCGAATTTGTAATGAAGTTAAAACAAGTTTCGAGTATACGAGCTATCATGTATTGGTCATAAGTGTATCATAATGGTGGGTACTTAGCTTAGAATGAAGTGTTAGACCATTGTATGTGTGAGTTGTTCCAACCTAGGTTAGAATAACCACTCACTATAGAGCTAGGGGCTATGAGTAGGGTGATACTGTAGTCCATTGCAATGCCCATCTAGGTCAGGTTAGAGTAGTAGCTCGCAAAGGGCGAGCTGGGTAATGCTCGCATTTCAGGTCGAGCTAGCTAGGGCAATAGCTCATAAAGATGTGTTGGGCTATGCCTATAGTCTGTAGCAAACCTGTTTGAGTAGAGCTAAGTGGTGCAGCTTGCGAAGGGCAAGTCAATTTGAAACAGTAGCTCGCTAAGGGAAACTTGGAAGAAGCTCACTGCTCAAGCCAAGCGAGTTGGACAGTAGCTCCTAGTAGACGAGCTACACAGTAGCTCCTAAAGAACGAGCTAAGCGGTAGCGTGCAGCTTGGGCTTAGTTTGTTATAACTTGGAGTGCAATTTTTTGCATGCTGGAATGCTGAGTTTTTCCGAATGGATTGTTATGTCTAAGAAATCATGCTCCTAATGAAATGTAGGTGAAACGGTGAGTAAGCTGAGGGTGTAGAAGAGTGGTTATATTTGGACACAAGTTGTGATTATGGATCTTTTAAAGTTTTAATGAGTTATACTAGTTGTTTATTTACAATTTCAATACTGTACTATTATTCAAGTTAATATGTAAACAATTTCAATGCTATACTTCTATTGAAGTTACTATGTTTTTATTGAGCAAGTTATTAGCCTATCTTTAATTTTAAATATATCGCATGTAAGTTCTGAATTTATAAATCGATATTTATTTACCTTAAGTAGCAAAGCAATTTATATATGTTTATGTATATGTCAATAAAAGACATGCAAAAGAATATTCTTCAAGCTAAATCAAGGTGTTTTCGAGTTAAAGAGAAAAGAAAGTTTTAAGTAGCTTGAAAAAATTTTAATTGTCTATGGTTTACCCTAAGCCCCAAAGATGACCAACTGAAATACCGTATGCTTGTATGGCAAGAGTGGTTGAGAGAGTCACTAACTATGAGGGGTTTGAGCCAGAGCTAGTTAGTCAGTCATCCTCTATACGTATATGGTAATGTAGATCTGCCTGAGGTTAGGTTGGGTATCGCGATCCCTGAGGTCCCTTATCGTCGACTACATAGAGAGAGTTTCCTCAATCTTAGTGACGTGTTCGAGTTCTGTTACTATTATATACAAGTACCGTTATGGAGAATGAGTTTCCCTGTGTTACCTTATAAGACAAGTTTTAGAAAGAGAAACATGTCATTAGATGTGAGATTTCGGAAATCGAGAAAGCTTTACTACGAGAAAGGTTTATGATCATTATTATCATTCTCAAGTAAAAATTTCTTTTATATTATGCTCGATTTATATTTGATCAATTCAAGTCAAAGTACTAGTTGTCTTGAAAATACTTTGGGAGGTGTGTTTATATTTTGAAAACAAGTTTCAAGTTGATAAGTACCCACTTATTGAGTTATTACTCATAACTCTTTTCGTGTTTTATAAAAGCCCTTCCTAGGTACAGGTGTGAGCCAAAGATCGGAGGGAACTCCGTTGGGCATGCATGAGGGCTGATACGTGACGCTATTGCACTAGTTTGTTTACTTCTGCACTATCATGTATTTGCATCCCTTTTGAACTTAAATGCATATTTTATAAATTTGATTGAGAATACATACTTGTGCATTTTGTATTATATTTTGCGGACCATATGTGCACTTAAGTTTATTTAGTTTTAGTGGATTTTAAGTTATCTTTTGTATGAAATTGTAGTTGGATTTGATTGTAGAAATTGAATGAGGGTTGAAGGCCCAGAAGTTGAAAGTGAGAAATATTTGAAGTGCACAGGTTTTTCTTCAAATTTTACCGAGTGGATTTTTCAGAGAATCAGCTATCATGCTGTCGAAACTTTGTAGACCCTATGTTGTAAACAATTACTTAAAAATCAAAATGTTGCCACCCGTTTTAGTTTGAAAACTAAATTTTCAAAGTTTTAAAAAGGTTTTCAAGAAAAGTAAGAGGCTTAACTTCACGGGGACTTTCCAGTCAATGTAGATCCCCTCTAAAAGGCCATTATGGGGTACCGGGCAGGCTGCTTAGTATATAAGAAAAATAGGCCTATCAAGTTTGGTATCAAAGATGAATTTTTTAGTGCATTACATATTTTCAAGCATTTTTCCTTGCATCGTTTTAGACATCCTACATTATATGACATTAGCATGAATTGAGTTCAGTTTAACTATGCATCGTGTCAGCCATCCCTATACACGGAGAGTCCGTAGCTGAGGCTCAACCTGCTCACCGGAGGTAAAAGAGCAAATGAATGAATTAGTGAATGATTCATGAGTAGAGGCTTAGTCAAAGCCACCCATAGTAGAGCCTTATGCAGATTCGATTAAGAGGCTAGCTTAGGTTATTCAAGGCCTGAGACCACACACCAAGTGCCAGCATAGAAAGGGTATGGAAACTAGGTACCTACGCTTTTGACAGATCAGGAGGCCTAGAGGCAGTGACTAAATGGCTAGTCAGCACTGAGAGGGTGCTGGAACAGATGGAGTGTATCGACCCACAGAACGTATTCATTGCCTCTTTTCTTCTGAAAGCATCTGCAAGAGATTGGTGGGATTCGGTAAGGAGGAGAGCAACTGTTCCAATTACGTGGGAAAAGTTCAAGATTTTAATGAAATGTTTTACCCCAAGACATACAAGGATGCCAAGATCAAAGAATTTTACCACTTGGTGTAGGAAGATATGACTATAGAAGAATATAAGAAGAAGTTCACTGAGCTATCCCGGGTGCTACGATTCATAATTGATAATGAATTGAATAAGTGCTACAAGTTTGAGTAGGGCTTGAATCAAAAGATCAAGGCATATATAGTAGCTACTAAGCACAGAGAATATGAGCGACTAGTAGAGGCAGCCTTGAGGGTGGAAAGGACAGTGTTGGGTGATAGAGAGCAAGTACAGAAGCCAAAGCGTAGCTAGGGATGAGGTTGGTATTTAGGGGGTTCCAGTAAGTCCCTCAAGAATGGAGGCAAATTTAGATGGACTAGTAGTATGTAGCAGAGTTATGAAGCAACATTAGGTCAAGGTTCCATGAGACCTCCATCAGGGTTCCCAAGTAAGAGTGGGGCTCAAGGCTATGTAAGAAGTGTGGCAAATTCCACCAAGAAGTGTTAGGCGAATATCATAGGTTCTTATTATTACGGTCAGTAGGGACACTTCATAAAGGATTGCCCACAGAGAGCAATGAAGGATAGTGGTGGGTTGAGATTCGTCACTCCAGAACAAACCAATGAAGGTCTGCCACATGATAAGAGAAGGCTACAGATGAGAAGACCAAGGACTTCTATTTAGCCTGGCAGAGGCACCCTATCTAGAGGGCAGTCTGGCAAACCCCACGATCAAGCTAGGGTGTTCATAGTGAATCAACAGGATATAGAGGTGACACCTAAGGTGGTGACAGGTACGGTGACAACTTTTGGTACTGATGCATATGCTTTAATAGACCCTAAAGCTACACACTCTTTTGTTTTTGAAAGTTTTACTAGGCAGGCTAATATAGAGTTACAACCTTTAAAGTGTGGGATGATAGTAACCACTCCCAGTAGAGACACATTAGTTGCGGAAAGTTTTTTTAAAGATTGTGACATAGTGATTAGGGGTAGAGTCTTTCCAGTCAGCTTGGTTTTGTTAGATATTCAGGATTTTGATATTATTTTGGATATGGATTGATTTGCTATGCATCATGCCACGGTGAATTGTTTTCGAAAGGAGGTTAGGTTCAATATTCAGGGGGAGTTAGAGGTAGTATTTCATTGGGAGCGCAGAATGCTTCCATCTCGTATCTTATCATCTATAACCGCCAGAAAAATGTTAAAGAAGCAATATGCAGGTTATTTGGCTTACGTCATAGATATGATAGAGGGTAAAATGCGGATAGAGGATATTCATCTAGTTAGGGAATTTTTAGATGTGTTCCCACATGATCTTCTTGGGTTACCTCGAGATAGGGAAGTTGAATTTAAGATTAATTTGATCTCGAGGACTATACCAATTTCCAAAGAACCTTACTGAATGGCACCTATCGAGCTGAAGGAGTTGAAAGTTCAGTTAGAAGAATTGGTAGATAAGGGTTTTGTCAGACCGAGCGTATCTCTCTAGAGAGCACCAATATTATTTATGAAGAAAAAGGACAGAAGTATGAGGTTATGTGTTGATTATCTAGAACTAAATATGGTGATTGTATGAAACAAATACCCTTTATGGAGAATCGATGACTTGTTTGACCAATTTCAGGGAGCAATGGTGTTTTCTAAGATAGATTTTAGGTCAGGATACCACCAGTTGAAGGTTAAGGGTGAAGACATCCCTAAAACAACTTTTCGAACGTGCTTTGGACACTATAAGTTTTTGGTTATGCCTTTTGGGCTGACCAATGCACTGACAACATTCATGGGTCTAATGAACAGAATAGTCCATGAATTCTTAAACAAGTTTGTAATAGTGTTCATAAATGATATCTTGGTGTACTCGAGTAGTAAGGAAGAGCATATTGAGCATCTGAGAATAGTGTTACAGACTTTGAGAAATCGACAATTGTATGCCAAGTTCAGTAAATGTCAGTTTTGGTTAGGTGAAGTTACGTTTTTGGGACATGTGGTATCAGCTGATAGTACTAGTGTTGACCCTCAGAAAATAGAAGCAATTGTGAATTGGAAGCCACCAACTACTGTGACAGAAGTGAGGAGTTTACTAGGGTTGGTCGGGAATTTTCAAATATTGTCATCCCTTGTTAGAGGAGCTTTGATGAATCAAAGGCAAAGTTGACTACAGCTCTTGTTCTTACACTTTCTTCAGGAAATAAGGGTTTTGTGGTATATAATGATGCTTTAAGAAAGGGTTGAGGTTGCGTTCTGATGCAAAATGGGAAGGTGATGGTTTATGCTTCTAGGTAATTAAAGAAGCACGAGCAGAACTACTAAACCTCTGATTTAGAATTGGCTACAGTGGTGTTTGCATTAAGGATTTGGAGACATTATTTGTATGGAGTTTCATGTCAGATATTCACTGATCATAAGAGTCTCCAATATCTGTTTACTCAAAAGGAACTGAACATGAGACAGAAGAAATGGTTAGAGTTGATCAAGGACTATGATTACACTCTAGAGTACTATCCAAGAAAAGTGAATGTAGTAGCTGATGCGTTGAGTAGAAGGCCCACCAACTCAGTAGCACACTTAAGAGCAAGGTATTTTTTTTTGTTGGTGGAGCTGGGATCTTTGGGAGTGAGATTGGAACCAATGGATTCGGATGCACTGCTAGCTACATTTCAAGTTTGACCGGTACTCGTGGATAAGGTTTGAGAGTTATAGGTTCAAGATCCTCAACCGGTTAAGTTACGATAGGAAATGGAGACGGGCTAGAGAGGAGATTTCTCACTGAGAGATAATAGTACACTAATGATGGGACAGAGATTGCGTGTATCAGACGTGGCAGAACTTAAAAAGGAGATTTTTTTATGAAGCTTACTCATCGGCATATGTTATACATCCAAGAAGCACAAAGATGTATCATACCTTGAAAGGACACTATTGGTGGAAATGTATGAAGAGGGAGATAGTTGAATATGTGTCAAAGTGTTTGACATGTGAACAGGTGAAAGCCGAGCACCAAAGACCAACAGAGCTTCTGCAGCCACTCCCTATCCTGAAATGGAAATGGGAGCATATTACTATAGATTTTGCAGTAGGATTCCCTCGAAGTCAGAGAGGTTATGATAACATATGGGTGATTGTGGATTGACTGATGAAATCAGCTCATTTCCTACCCATCCGTAGTACGTATTCCCTTGACAGACTAGCTAAATTATATATTAATAAGAATTTTTGACTTCATAGGGCTCCAATATCAATTGCATCTAATAGAGATTCGAGGTTTACATTCAGATTTTGGCCAAGTCTACAGCAAGCTTTAGGCCAAGAGAGGGAATCTCAGTAGAGCATTCCATTTGCAGATAGATAGACAATCTGAGCATACCATTCAGACTGTAAGCCCCTTTTTCGTAATTTTTTATTTCTTAGTAATAATAATTAACTTATAGGGTGAGAATATTAAATTTCATAAATATTACCCTTATAAGTGATATTAAAATGTTAGTAGAGATTTTAGGAATCGATTAAACCAAATAGCAAGTTAATTACTAATAAAAGGTAAAATGGTCATTTATATATACAAGAGCCCTATATATATGTGTTAATCCCAACACTTAGTAAAATTTTGAAACAAAAACAGAGAGAAAAAGAGAGTGGTGGTTGGCCAAGAGAGGGAGAAGAAGAACCAACTTTTCTCAAGTCTAATTGAAGCTTTAAATCAAGGTTTTGAGTTGGATTAAGCTGGAAGATCAAGATTTGAACAAGTTTAAGGTAAGTTTTCATCATTTTTGCTTAAAATTGATGATAGTTGAGTTATATAAGATGTTTATGGTTGGGTTATTGTTTGTTGAGTAATTAATGTGGGTTTTGATAGGAATCAAGTTTAGAGCCCCAGTAAATGATAAATGAGACTCAATACAAGAAAACCCATGTAAGAATTGAAAGTTAGGGTTTATGTAGGAGAAACTCTAGATTTTGAATTAAGCCTTGGTTAAGTGAATTAAGTTATAGATAAGGTGTTTGATGAAATGTCTAAGAGAATGACAATATAAAAATCTTAAGAGTTGAAAGAAGACATGTGTTATGTATGAATAGGTAGTTCATGGCCACCAACGGTGATATATGATTCCATTGAGTTTTGATGAAATTAAGCTTGAATTCATATATGTGGGAAGCTAGAATACCATATAGAATTGTTAGAATTGAAATAGGAAATGAAATGAGACAATGAGTTGTTTTGGCTAGATGAAGGGCATTGATGGTCATCATTCAATGCCACTTCCTCTTTACATTTTTAGGTCATGTATGATTCTAATTGAGTACATATGAGTCTAAGAACCCTAAATAAAAGAGAATTTAGTTGAGAATATAAAAAAGGTAGATTTTGACATGAAAGAATAGCGAAAAATAGGGGCATTTCATAGGTTTCACCCCTCTATAGTTGGAATTTTTCAAAACCGTTTTACGGGTGACCTAAATGAGAGATAGGAAGATGATTCAAGCAAAAACGAAAGCGAAAAAGCCCACAAAATGGGCTGTGAACAGTATTCGGTCAAAGGAGGTCCTAAAATTTTGACTTTTCATTCCGGACCTTTGAAAATTATACAGACTACATGGGGATGTTCCTAGGGGTATATAAGTAAAACTTTTGCAAAGAAATCAAAATTTTAAGGCTTTGGTTGAGTTAAAACTTAGATGGGAAAGTTGTAGTTTAAAGGGTGTTTAAATGAATTAGTTGTGTTAGGAGTTTTAATTGTAGCTTTGAGTAGTCCATTTTAGTAGAATTTGAAATATGATGTGTAGGTAAAGCACAAGCAAGTGAAGCGAGGAAGGCCCATTAGAGCTCCTTGGCACGTTCGGATTCGAGGTGAGTGTCACTAACTCACACTATGAATATTTATGTTGCAAATGAAATTTTATTTCTTATTGAAAGGTTTATGAATATTTTAATATGTGTTCAAAGAGGTTTCGAAAATAAAGTAGCTTTATTGAAAGTTGAGCGTAAAAGCTTTAGCTTAAAATTTTTTACAAGAAAAGCTATTTTGTGCTTATAGCACTTAGTAGAAAAGAGTTTTCAAAGGTCATACGTAAACCCCTTAGAATTAGAGAGTTTCTTGGGCTACAATATGCGATGCAGAAAATTCTGCAGTGTAGTTGCCAAGACTAGTTATAGTATCTTACGCTACAGTTGCAATGCAGAAAATTCCGCACGTAGTCGCTAAGATTAATAGAAAATACTGCACTACTATTTGCGATGCAGAAAATTTTCACGTAGTTGTCGAGGAGTGTTAGTAGTATCACGGTTGGTGTCAATTGAAAATTGCCATGTGACGTAGCAGTTTAGGGGTACACATGGTGCTTTTAGAAAGAAATGAATCATGTTGTATTTCTCTTATAATTAAAAAGTTCATCGATGTTAAATTGATTTAGATTTCTTTAACTGCTTGAGATTTCATTTTTCCATGTTGTATTGTATAAATTACTATCAGGTACTTGTGCGGAAAACCGAAACAAACAAATCCCTTTGTCAATATAGGTGGGCGTACAATTGAAAAATGCATCACATAACTTGCTTTGTATTTTGTTAATGCACACCTCATTTTCTATTTTGAAATACCTATGTAGGAACTTATATGGAAATGTTTTTATAATGTAAATTGTTGTAAATATTTTTATGGTATGAAAGTTAGTCATCATTTATGGTTTTGTGAAAAAGATGAAACGAATATTAAGATGCATGTTGGTGGTAAGAAGTTGGGTTGTGATTAAAAAGATTTGGGACTGTAATTTGTTTGTAGGAAAATTTGGAAATCTTATATTTGCAATCGTTATACTGCCGGATTTTCGTTAAAATGTTTTTAGCTTTCGAAAATGAAAATGGTCAATTTTATGGTTATAGTGAAATTTCCAAATCAACAAATTGAAATCAAATTATAATCAATCCAACAAATTTTCAAACAATAAGATTAATCAAGCTTTGAAGCAAAGTTAATCGGGCAAGTTCAGGCTTCGCTCCTCAGATTTCTTTATGCCACCTAGAAAGGTTTAAAGGAGATCTGTTGGAGTGTCAGGTGAGGCCAAGAAAGAGTTCAAGGACAAGTTCTTCCCCAATAGTTACAAGAATGCAAAAATAAAAGAGTTTTTCATATTAGAGCAAGGGAACTCCTCAATAGAAGAGAGCGAGAATAAGTTTTTAGAATTAGTTTGTTTGGTTCCCTTTATCGCAGAGAATGAGGAACAAACGATGAACAAATTTATAGCTGCATTGCATCCACGGGTCAGGACTTATGTGACATCATTTGTGCACACCCGATATGGGCAATTAGTAGAGGTAGCCACCAAAGTTGAAAGGAGTGTAGAATCCACCCCTAAACTTAAGAAGTTTGAGCAGAAGCAAAGCTGGACAAGTGGCCATCAAGGGAGATCAAGTAAAGTGGCCAAAAGTGATCAGAAGCCTACATGGTTTGAAAGCTGACGGCAGAGTCAGGGGCCCAAACCAGTTAGAGTTGAGTCTAGTCACCTGGTGGATCTAGAAGTAGATAGAGTTGGACAACACATCCCACCTGTAATAGGTGTGGGAGAACGCATACAAACGAGTGCTTAAAGGGCAGGACAGGATGCTACAAGTGTGGTTAGGAGGGCCACTACATGAAGGATTACCCTAGTTTAGCCACCTCCAATCCATCAAAGGCTAGATCAGCAGTCCAGGTGCAGCCCAATGGGGGTCGTAGACTAGAGATGGAAAGCCTCCAGACCAAAGGAGCTATAGGTACAGGACAGCCTAGTGGTGGACTTAGCAAGAGCATGCCACCCAAAGGATAGCCTGGTAGGCCCTGTAGCCAGGCTAGAGTCTTTATAATGACTCAACAAGAGGCCGAGACCACTCCAAAGGTTGTTATAGGTACTATTTCCTTATTTGACTCAGAGGCCCATGTGTTGATTAACCTAGGGGCTACTCATTCTTTTGTTTCTAGGCACTTTATAGGTAGAGTTAGAGTCGGGGTGAGTTCGGTTGATTATAGTATGATAGTGTCACTTCCCATAGGTGATTCACTTCTAGTAGATAAGGTTTATGTGGGAAGTAGGGTGATCATCACAGGTCGGGAATTTGAGATAGACTTGATAGTACTAGTTATCCACGATTTCAATGTTATTTTGGGCATGGATTGGTTATCCAAGCATCGCGCCACCGTGGATTTTTTTAGAAAAGAAGTTGAATTCAGCCAACCAGGGGAACTAGATGTAATCTTCTATAGGGTTAAAAAGATGATCTCTGTAAGTTTGATTAGTGCAGTAAAAGCTAATAAGAAGCTTAAGAAGGCCTATCAGAGGTACTTGGCCTATACAGTGGAAGCTAATAGTAATGAGTTGCGGTTTGCGGAAGTCCCAGTAGTCAATGAGTTCCCAGATGTCTTTCTAGAAGACCTTTCAAGGCTATCACCTGACAGAGAAATAGAATTTGAGATTGAGTTAGCACATGGTATGGAACCCATCTCCATAACGCCATATAGGATGACAGCTAGCTAAGTTAAAGGAATTGAAGATTCAAATGAAAGAATTAATGAATAGGGGATTCATCAGGTCGAGTACATCACTTTGGGGAGCTCTAGTGCTGTTTGTGAAAAAGAAAGATAGAAGCCTCCAATTATGTATAGATTACAGATAGCTTAACACAGTTACTATCAGGAATCAATACCCATTACCAAGAATAGATGACTTGTTCGATTAGCTTTAGGGAGCCAGAGTGTTTTCCAAGATCGACTTAAGGTCGGGATACTATTAGTTGAAGGTTCGCAGGGAAGATGTCCATAAGACAGCCTTTAGAGCTCCTTATTGGTATTATGAGTTCCTGGTAATGCCATTTGAGTTGACAAATGCCCCAACAGCCTTTATGGATTTAATTTGTAGAGTCTTCAAGCCTTATTTAGACCAGTTCCTAATCGCCTTCATAGATGATATTTTGGTGTATTCAAAAAACTGAAAGGAGCATGCCTAGCACCTGAGAATTGTGTTGTAGACCTTAAGGGAGCATTGGTTGTATGCAAAGTTTAACAAATGTCAGTTTTGGTTGGATAGAGTAGCATTTCTAGGACATATAATGTCCGCAGAAGGAATATCAATAAATCCCCAAAAGATAGAAGCTATAGTAGATTTGAAACCACCTACGAATGTGATAGAAGTTAGAAGCTTTTTGGGATTGGCCGAGTCTTACAGGAAGTTCGTGGAAGGATTTTCCAAAAAAGATACTCCCTTGACAAGATTGACCAGAAAAGAAGAAAAGTTCGAGTGGTCAGAAGCATGCCAACACAGTTCGAGGAGTTAAAGAGAAGATTGACCTTAGCACATGTTCTTACTATTCCATCGGGCAGGATGGATTTTTAGTCTATTGTGATGCCTCCATGCAAGGGCTATGTTGTGTGTTAATGCAGAATGACAGAGTTATAGCTTATGCTTCGAGATAGTTAAAAAGCATGAGTTAAATTATCCAACACACGACCTAAAATTAGCCGCTGTAGTATTTGCCTTAAGGATTTGGAGGCACTATCTTTATCAGGTACCTTGTAGAATCTTCACTAACCACAAGAGCTTATAATATCTATTCTTTTAGAAAGATCTGACTATGAGGCAAAGAAGATGGGTGGAACTCATCAAAGATTATGACTGTACAATTGAGTATCACCCTGGCAAGCGAATGTAGTAGCAAACGCCTTGAGTAGAAAGCCCTCTAGTTTATTAGCCCAACTGAAAGCAGAGTATTTGCCTATCTTGGTAGAATTGAGATCTATCTGTGTTAGATTGGAGACCACTGATTCCAGTGCTCTATTAGTCGCTTTCTATATTCGTCCAGTGGTAGTGGATCAAGTTAGAGATTTACATGCTCAAGATCCATACTTGATGAAACTAAGAAGTAAGATAGAAGTTGAGCAGCAGAGTAGCTTTGCGCTGAGAGATGATGGAACACTAGTGTTGGGACAAAGATTGTGTGGGCCAGATGTGAAAGATTTAAAGCAAGAGATCATGGAAGAGGCACATTCATCAACCTACGCCATGCAACCAGGGAGAACCACGATGTATCGAACTCTAAAAGAGCACTATTGGTGAAAAGGGATGAAGAGAGATATAGTGGAGTTTGTGTCTAAGTGCTTAACCTACCAGCAGATCAAAGCCGAGCATCAGAAATTGGTGGATTTGTTACAACCCTTATCTATTCCAGATTTGAAATAGGAGAAGATCACGATAGATTTTGTGGTAAGGCTACCCCGGACTCAGAGCGGACATGATGCCATCTGGGTGATAATTGACAGATTGACAAAGTCTGCTCATTTCTTAGTGACAAGACCCTTCCAAACCTTATCTAGGCTCTTGTCTGAAGCATCTTGCCGGGTACTTCAATGGACTCATCGAACTCGACTCGTCGGATCGAAGAAATCTAAGAAGCAAACCCTAACTTGCTCAACCGATTTACTCGTTTCAAACTTTTTGATATGGTTTTCTTTGAACTAGTTGGGAGTGATAAAATTTTTCATGATTTTATTTCAAATACTTTTGTAAAATTTTCGGCAGCATAACGGCCGCATTTTTTATAAAACCAAAATTTACCTATAAGGAAAAATTACACTTCGACTATAATCTCAATTCCTTCCAACTTCTTTATTCCCAAACATGCAATATTCATCATCATTTTTCCACACAAGTAAACATGAATTCAAATCCAAAATATGCATATATGCATCATATATATAAAATGTATAAATATTTATAAATTTACAATCTCAAACATCAGTATAATTCAAAATGTAATATATTCGATACATATACAAAAATGTATACAAGTGTCTCACGCAACTCACCTACCTATATATATATACAAAACAAAAGGCCATCGTCTCGTCCGACGGTGGCACTCAATGAAAGTAAATAAGCTACAAAATAAAAAAATAAGTTAGTGCAATAAAAATGTATAATATCACATATACTAACATAGCAATTTACCATTTATTCAAGTTTTATGATTTCTTTCAAAACCTCCATGTATATCCTTGAAACATTTTAAACATTACGGGCAATTATAACTAATGCCAACGTGAAGCTTACTGAGGTATATCAACCACTACGTTGCGGAATTTACTGCATTGCACGTAGGGTGCTAAATCTTATCACTGAGCAACTACAATACGGGATTTTCTGCATCGCAAGTGTAGTGCTAACACTCTAAGCGACTACAAGCAGAATTTGCTGCATCGCTACGTAGTGCTAATTATCAAATAACCAACTACGTGTGGAATTATCTGCATCGCAACGTAGCGCTATACCTTTCTATAATCTGGGCGACTACGGACGGAATTTTCTACGTTGTCACGTAGCGCTAAATCTCATAAACTCTTAAGGCATATACATGGGTTTTTCCAACTAACTTATTTAGTACCAAAAGCACAAATCTCACTAGTTTTGGAACTTTGAAAAACTTTCTCATTTCAACTCCTTTTTATAATAACTTAGTATTAATTTCAATTACTATATAGATTCCATAGGAACTTATACACTCAAACTTTAACTTCAATGTTGAAAGATTATTTTCATTCTTATTTAATACTTAGATACAATATTTATTTCAACCAAGAATTTAAATAGAATTTAAACAATCATAAGTGGCGAACCACTTACTTCGAAGCCGTGCCACTCCGCATCAAGCGTCTCGACGAGGTTCTTGGACGTCGCTCACGCACTCGTCACCTACATGACAATTTCTCATTATTATTTGTGACCATCTAAATTCTCAACCTTAAGTTAATATTCTCAACTAAAGTCTCTTTTTTCTCTATAATCTCATAACTTGTTTTTAACTTAATCGAAACTCTTTAACTCCGATTTCTATACAAAAGTTTCAGTTTTAGACCCCTAGGGATCCCCCACGCGGTCCATATAGTTATTAGAGGCCCGAAACGAAAAATCATATTTTTAAGCGAAATTGACAACCCATAACAGAACGTACTGCAGCGCACTACTTGGGGCTCCGTTTTCCTTCGTTCTTTTTTCTACGATTCACTTATCTCACATTCTGGTCACACGCCAAATTTCGTTGAAAAATTCTATCATTTGCTAGGTCAAATCTAAGGAAAATGTCTCTTTTTCAGGCACTTTTAATGCGCGTTTTGTGCACTTTTCGTTTCGGATTAGCGACGCTAGTTTTTCTTCCATAGCTAAGCTTCATTTAACTAATTATGATCAACTAAACTCAAACCATGCAATAAAAATTGTATTTACATAGCTATTTTACTTCTCAAAGCTTTAATGACACTATTTTACGCATAACTTGTGTAATTTTTATCGGATTCGATCCGTTCCAAAATCTATGATTTTCTATGACTCCTAAGTATCATTTGAGGTGTAGAACACCCCCATATAGGTCAAATTTGGTTAGGTTTTCTCTAGCTCAAAGTTTCAACTCGGGATCACAAAAATTGTCAAAACTAGCTCTTTGATCTCTACATACTTCCCTATGCTTTTCTAATCCTTTTCATGCCAAATTTTGAGTTCAAAACCACTTAATCTCAAGTTTACCTACTGCTCTTCAAGTCTTTAACGCACACATAAACATAACTTGGTCAATTAAACACTCAAAATTCACTCAAACTTTCTACCATCAACTTGGAGTGCATGCAAAACAATTTTCTGTTTCAACTTTGATTAAGTGTATAACAGCCCATATTTACAATTCTAAGGCATCATTTAGACCCAAAAACTCAACATTTAATTCTCTATATATATCACTTAGGGTTTTACACTTAATTGAAGTGTAAAACACCAACACAACACAAAAATTCTACACTAAAAAAATTTCAGCAGTGCACTACTTCAGACTTCAGCAAGGAATAAGAAAAGATGAGATGATTCTTACTTGGTTCTTGGTTAAGAGAGTTGAGAGAGACTTGGGAGAGGTCTTAGAGGGATTGTTTGAAGCTTGTAAGGGCTGCTCCTTCACTCTTTTCTGTTGGTCGTCCAAGCTACTGCACTTCCTTCGCGTTTCTACCTCTTTCACGCCTGTTCTGTTTCGGTTCTGCTCCCTCTTCATGACCAACTCTGTTCTACCCTTGTTATGCATGTCCAAGCTGTTGGTTGCTTCTTCTTTTCATGCCATCTTCTTCTTTTCTCATGGCCGTTCACTTCTGCTCTTCTTCTCTCCTTAGATTCTGCTCTAGCTCACGATAGTAGCTGCGTTTTGTCTTCGGTTCTAGTAGCTTCCTCTTGTTTCTCGATTGATTGCTTCTTGTTTTCTGAAAAGATTTTAGCTAAGTGTCACTTATATACTAATGACACTTCTCTTAATTGCATCCTTACCCCATCTCTTTTTAATTTCATTCCAATCTCCTCTCTTTTCTTTGTTTTTCATGGTTGCCTATCCATGTTTGTTTCCAATTTTGCTTTCATCATTTGTTTAATGTATTATAATATATGTGTACATATCTCATTAATATTTTATGAAAGCCAAGCTTACCCTTTTGACTTATTTTAATTGTCATCAATCTCTTTAACTAAATTAAATTTAGTGATTAACTATCCATTCTAAATAACACATTCCAAATTGCACTTACTAGTATTATTTTCTTTAGCTTGTCTCTTATTTGCAGGTGTGTTATTTTACTCTTCATTAATATTTTTCCTTACTAAGTTGATTGTTGTGTAATTCTAGAATGAGCGTTCGCTCATTGATGAATTGATTTGGATTAATACTAACTAGATTTATCACTTAAACTTCATAATCTAGTTTCAATCGCTAAAAAGCTACAAATCGGAACTAGGAGTTTACACTTAGCCATCGAGAACACCTACTCTCAGGATAGGTTAGCTCAGTTGTATATGGATGAGATAGTCAAACGACATGGTGCACCAATATCCATAGTGTCCGATAGAGATCCACGATTTACTTCCAGATTTTGGCCGAAGCTATAAGAAGCAATGGGCACCAGATTGAATTTCAGTACGACCTTTCACCCACAAACAGATGACCAATCTAAAAGAACCATCCAGACTCTTGAAGATATATTGAAAGCTTGTGTGATGGAATTTAAAGGGAGCTGGGATGCTTTTTTATCTTTGATTAAATTCGCTTACAATAATAGTTATTAATCTAGCATTGGCATGGCGCCCTATGAAGCGTTGTAGGGCAAAACATGTAGAACCCCAATTTGTTGGGACAAAGTAGATGAGAGAAGACTGATTGGCCCAGAGATCATCCAAGTCACCACTAAAAGAATAAATATAATTAAAGAAAAGTTGAAGATAGCAAGAGGCAGACAGAAAAGCTACGGGGACAATCGAAAAAAAGATTTAAAGTTCCAAGTGGGGGATACAGTATTCTTACGGATCTCACCTTAGAAAGGTATTCTGAGATTTGGGAAGCGTGGAAAGTTAAGTCCACGTTATATTGGGCCGTATGAGATAGTGGAAAGAGTGGGTGAAGTGGCATATCGATTGAAGTTGCCACCAGAGTTAGCAAACATCCACGATGTCTTCCATGCTTTCATGCTTTGCAAAAATGTAGCCGATCCTTCACACATATTGAAAGAATAGCCGGTGCAATTAAAAGAAAACTTGACCTACGAAGAGCAACCAGTACAGATCTTAAATCGTAGAGATCAAGTGTTGCACCATAAGACAATTCCCTTAGTGAAAGTATCATGGAGGAATCATCGATCGGAGGAGGCTATATAGGAGCTTGAAGGGCAAATGTACACTCAGTATCCATTCTTATTTGAAATAGGTATGTAGTTCAAAATTTCAAGGACAAAATTTTTATAAGAAAGGGAGAAATTGTAAGCCTCTTTTTCGTAATTTTTCATTTCTTAGTAATAGTAATTAATTTATAGGATGAGAATATTAAATTTCATAAATATTACCCTTATAAGTGATATTAAAATGTTAGTAAAGATTTTAGGAATCGATTAAACCAAATAGCAAGTAAATTACTAATAAGGGGCAAAATGGTCATTTACACATATGAGAGCTCTATATACATGTGTGTTAAGCCTAACACTTAGTAAAATTTTGAAACAAAAATAGAGAGAAAGAGAGAGTGGTGGTTAGCCAAGAGAGTGAGAAGAAGAACCAACCTTTCTCAAGTCTAATTGAAGTTCTAAATCAAGGTTTTGAGTTGGATTAAGCTAGAAGATCAAGATTTGAACAAGTTTAAGGTAAGTTTTTATCATTTTTGCTTAAAAGTGATTATGGTTGAGTTGTATGAGATGTTGATGGTTGAGTTCTTTTTTGTTGAGTAATTGATGTGAGTTTTGATAGGAATCAAGTTTAAAGCCCTAGTAAATTAAAAAGAAGACTTAATATAAGAAAACCCATGCAAGAATTGAAAGTTAGGGTTTATGTAGGAGAAACCCTAGATTTTGAATTAAGCTTTAGTTAAGTGAATTAAGTTATAGATAAGGTATTTGATGAAATGCCTAAGAGAATGACAATGTAAAAATCTTGCGAGTTGAAAGAAGATATGTGTTATGTATGAATAGGTAGTTCACGGTCACCAAGGGTGATATGTGATTCTATTGAATTTTGATGAAATTAAGCTTGAATTCATATATGTGAGAAGCTAGAATATCATATAGAAATGTTAGAATTGAAATAGGAAATGAAATGAGATAATGAGTTGTTTTGGCTAGATCACGAAACGAGTTATGAATAGTATTCGGTTAAAGGAGGTCCTAAAATTTTGACTTTTCGTTCCAGGCCTCCAAAAATTATACTGATTACATAGAGATATCCCTAGGGGTATATAAGTAAAACTTTGGGAGTTTTAATTGTAGCTTTGAGTAGTTCATTTAGGGGAATTTGAATAAGAATATGATGTGTAGGTGAAGCATAGACAAGCAGAGCGAGGAAGGCCCATTAGAGCTCCTTGGCACGTTCAGATCCGAGGTGAGTGTCACTAACTCACACTATGAATATTTATGTTGCAAATGTAATTTTATTTCTTATTGAAAGGTTTATGAATATTTTAACATGTGTTCAAAGAGGTTTTGAAAATAAAGTAGCTTTATTGAAAGTTGAGCGTAAAAGTTTTAGCATAAAAGTTTTCACAAGAAAAGCTATTTTGTGCTTATAGTACTCAGTAGAAAAGAGTTTTCAAAGGTCATACGTAAACCCTCAGAATTAAAGATTTTCTTGGGCTACAATATGCAATGCAGAAAATTTTGCAATATAGTTGCCAAGACTAGTTATAGTATCTTGCGCTATAGTTGCAATGCAAAAAATTCCGCACGTTGTCGCTAAGATTAATAGAAAATCCCACACTACGATTTGCGATGCAGAAATTTCGCACGTAGTTTTGAAGAGTGTTAGTAGCGTCACAGTTGGTATTAGTTGAAAATCGCCATGTGATGTAGCAGTTTAGGGGTACGCATGGTGCTTTTAAAAAGAAATGAATCATGTGGTATTTCACATATAATTAAAAAGTTCATCATTGTTAAATTGATAATTGTTAGATTTCTTTAACCGCTTGAGATTTCATTTTTCCGTGTTGTATTGTATAAATTATTTTCAGGTACTTATGCGGACGATCAAAACAAACAAATCCCTCTACCAATATAGGTGGGTGTACAATTGAAGAATGCATCACATAACTTGCTTTGTATTTTGTTAATGCACACCTCATTTTCTATTTCGAAATACCTATGTAGGAACTTGTATGGAAATGTTTTTGTAATGTAAATTGTTGTAAATATTTTTATGGCATGAAAGTTAGTCATCATCACTTATGGTTTTGTGAAAAAGATGAAACAAATATTGAGATGCATGTAGGTGGTAAGAAGTTGGGTAGTGATTGAAAAGATTTAAGAGTGTAATTTCTTTGTAGGAAAATTTGAAAATCTTATATTTGCAACCATTATGCTATCAGATTTTTGTTAAAATGTTTTCAGCTTTCGAAAATGAAAATGGTCAATCTTATGGTTATAGTGAAATTTCCAAATCAACAAATTGAAATCAAATTATAATCAACCCAACAAATTTTCAAACAATAATATTAACCAAGCTTTGAAGCAAAGTTAACCGGGCAAGTTTAGGGTTCATTCTGTGGATTTATTTATGCCATCTAGAAAGGTTTAAAGGAGATTCATTGGAGTGTCAGGCGAGGCCTACCAGATACTAGCTTAGAGGAAATCTGGTTTGAGTCGCGTCACAAACTTTAGAGGACATGCTTAGATCTTGCATGATGGAGTTTGGAGGTAGTTAGGATACTCACCTGTCACTGATCGAATTTGCCTACAATAACAGTTATCAGACGAGTATCGACATAACACCTTACAAGGCACTTTATGGAAGAAAGTTCAAGACTCTAGTGTGTTGGGATAAAGTCGGCGAAAGGAGATTGATAGGTCCTAAGCTAGTGCAAATGACTATAGATAAGATCAAAATCATTCGGGACAAGTTAAAAATTGTCTAGGATCGACAGAAGAGTTACATCGATGAGCGTAGAAAAGATTTGGAGTTCCAGGTTAGGGACAAGGTGTTTCTGAGAGTATCACCATAGAAAGGGATAATTCGTTTTGGGAAATATGGTACATTAAGTCCATGTTACACCCTATGAGATGATTGGCCGAGTCGGCAAAGTGCTGTATCAACTCAAGCTACCTGCAGAACTATCTAAAATTTATAATGTGTTCCATGTCTCGATGGTTCAAAAGTATGTAACTGATCCTTCACATGTCTTGTCAGAACAACTAATGGAGCTTAAGGAGAGCCTGACATACGAGGAGATGCCAATTCAGACTCTTGATAAGAGGGAGCAAGTTCTGAGCAACAAGGTTGTTCCATTAGTGAAAGTGTTATGAAGGAATCATGCAGTGAAAGAGGCCATATAAGAGCACCAAGAGTAGATGTCTAGCTAGTATTCGCAACTGTTTGAGATAAGTAAGTTGTAAACCCATAGTCTCGATTTCTTTAACTTTCTAGCATTAGAAATGTAATTAGGAAGTTTAAATAAGAAATCTAGTAAATACTAAATTAAACCGAGTTATCGAAGAGCGAACGCTCATTTGAGAGTATCACCATAATTAATTTAGTAAAAAAAAAGATCAATGAAGAGTAAAATAATTCATTCGCAAATTATAGACAAATTAAAGAAAACAATATGAGTGGGTACACAATTGAAAATTTTAGGATTTGTTATTTAGAATAAATGACTAATTACTAATTTAAATTTAGTTAAAGAGGTAGATGATAGTCAAAACAAATAAAAAAGGCAAGCTTGATATTCCATAAAATGTTAATGAGATATATAAACCAATCAATTAGAAGCAAAATTATCAAAGAAATAAACGAGGAAGGGTGCAGCAATGAATTAAGCAAATAAGAGAGGAAGTTGTGTGAATTTGGAAGAGATGAAGTTAAGGAATGCAATTATTGAAAGGCTAAGTGTATATATATATATATATATGACACTTAGCTGATTTTTTAGAGAAGAAGTCGTGCGTAACAAGAAGCAATCAGATTAGACGTGAAAAGAAGAAGCCAAACAATAGCAAACAAAACAGAACCATGATACAACAGAGGAGAAAAAGAACGGCCAACAGAAAAAGATGAAGAAGCAGCCTTCCAAGCCTTAAACCCCCTCTCTATACTCTCTTCCAAGTCCATCTTACTTCTCTAAGCAAAAACCAAGTGACATATCATCCCTTTTCTTCTTTTACTTGTTGAAAATGAAATCAAAATGCTTGTGTGATAGTTTTAGTTGTTGGATGAGTTGTGTGGGGTATTTTGCCCTTAAAATTATGGTAGAATCCTAAATGATTGTTGTGGAGAATTAAATGACAAGTTCTTGTGTGTTAATAGTAGCTTAGGGTTCTATAAAAGGGCATTCATACACTTGATACGAGTGGAAACAAAATCAATTTTCATAAACTCTATCTATTTGACAAAAGTTTTGAGTGAGTTGTGAGTGTTTAAATGAAAAAGTAGTGTTTGTGTGTGTGTAAAGGATATGAATACCAGTAAGATACCTCTGAAAATTGGTAGTTTTGAACTCAAATTTAAGCATGATTGAGGTTAGAAAAACATGTAGAAGTGATAGAAGTTTAAAAGAGCTAGTTTAGACAATTTTGTAATCCCGAGTTTAAATCTGGAGATAGAGATAACTTGGGCAAGTCTGATGTATATGGGGTTGTTCTACACCTCAAATGATACCTAGGAGTCATAGAAAACCATAGGTTTTGGAACGGAACGAATCCGATAAAAATTGCGTAAGTTATGCGCAAAATAATATCGTTAGAGAGTCGATAAGTGAAATAGCTATGTAAATGTAATTTTTATTGCATGGAATGACTTTATTTTATCATAATTAGGTAAATAAAGCTTAGATACGAAAGAAAAACCAACGTCGCTCGTCCGACGCGAAAAAGTGCACAAAAAGTACCCGAAAAAAAATGTTTTTCTTAGATTTGACATAGCAAACGATAGAATTTTTTGACAAAATTTGATGTGTAACCAGAATATGAGATAAGTGAACCATAGAAAAAAGAACGAAAGAAAACGGAGCCCCGAGCAGGGTGCCACGTTATATTCTGTTTTGGTGTATCAATGAAGCTTAAAATTTCGGCTTTTCGTTTTGGGCCTCTAAAAACTATACAAACTATGTGAGGGTATCTCTAGGGTTCTAAAACTAAAAATTTTACGAAGAAATCAAAATTAAGAAGCTTTAGTTAATTTAGAAGTGAGTAGAGAAAGTTAGAGTCAAGAAAGTGCATTATATTGATTTTTTTAAAAGTTTAAAAGTATTGTGTGTTATTTATGAAGTGCATAATAGCGTATTTTAAATACGAAAGTGATGTGTAGGTGAAGAGCAAGCTATTGCGGCACGTGAGTCTCTTGGAGGCGCTTGACGCGGATTGCACGACTTTAAGGTAAGTGTTTCGACACTTGCGGTTGTTTTAAATTCTAGTTCAATTTGTGACTATTGTGTTAAATGAAAATAAAGAATGGTTTTTAATTTTCAAAGTTCAAAGTTTGAGTATGTGGATTTCTTATGGAATCCATAAAGTGATTTAAATCAATACTAAGTCATTCCTAAAAGAGTTAAAGTAATAGAGCTTTTAAAAGTTTCAAAATTTGTTAGTTTTGTGCTTTTACACTTAATAAATCTAGTTTTACAAACTCATGTATATGCTTTAAGAGTTTATAAGATTTAGCGCTACGTGACGACATAGGAAATTCTATCCGTAATCACTCAGATTAGAGAGAATTTAGTACTATACAACGGTACAGGAAATTCCGTCCATAGTTGCTTAGTTCTACTAGAAAGTACAGCGCTACGTTACGATGCAGACAATTCCGCACGTAGTTGGTTATTTTACAGTTTGGCACTACGTGGCGATGCAGTATATTCCGCTCGTAGTTACCTAAAGTTCTAGCACTACAATTGTGATACAGAAAATTTCGCGTTGTAGTTGCTCAATTATGAGAGTTATCACCCTATATGCGATGCAGTAAATTCCGTATCGTAGTGGTTGGAATGCCGTAGTAGCTTCACGTTAACGTTAGATAAAATCGCCTGTGACGGATAGAGTACTTTAAGGGTATACATGGGGATTTTGGAAAAAAACCTTAAGATTTTGAAATCTTAAGAAACTAAGTTTATCGTTTATTTCATTAGTGCATAGTATATTATTTGATTTTGTTGCACTAACTCATTTGATAATTGTGTAGCTTATTTATATCCTTGAGCACTGCCGTAGGACGGTGGAGTGACGATACTCTCTTTTCATATATCTATAGGTGGGACGAGTCACCAAAAACATCTTGTGTAAATTATGTATATGGATGTATATTATAACTATGATACTTGTATTTGAGAATTGTATATTTGTAAATATTATGCATTTTACATATGATGTATATACATGTACATCTTAACATGAGTCCATGCTTATTTTTGATGGAAAAAGTTATGATATTGCATGATTGTGGATAAAGAAGTTGGGAGGAAATGAAACTATAGTTGAAGTGTTTATTTACTCGCAAGTAAATTTTGGATTTATTAAAAATGCAGCTGTTATGTTGCCGAAATTTTTATAAAATTATTTTGAAATGAAATCGCGAAAAATTTTATCACTCCCAACTGTTTTAAAGAAAACCAAATTCTTAAGTTTAAACGACTAAACCGGCTAAGAAAGTTAGAGGTTCACTTCTCGAGTTTCTTAAATTCGACGAGTTGGGTTCAGGAAGTCTGTTGAAGTGCCCGACAGGATCCTCTAGACGAGAGTCTAAATAAAGTCTAGTTTGGGTCCTGTCATAAATATATTTAAATGTCGCAATAATTGCGTAAAGATTACACAAAGAGTCATAACGATGGTGTCATAGGCTACGATTTTGAATGATCTAGATATACAAATTTTGAGAATGAAATTTTTGTAAGGAAGGGTGAATTGTAAAATCCTAAACTTTAGTTACTGAAATAATTATTTTTTGGATAAATAGTATTTTTGGACAGAAAGTGTTCAAATGAATAGTAATTTTTAAAAAGCGGACCTCGTGAAATAAAAGCTTCGAAATTAATATTAGAATTAATGGAAACTGAAATAGAGCAAAGAGGAGTCGATTCGAAGATATTTGTAGTAATCAAAAGTTTATTAGACGAAAATACCCTTTTAGGGATATAATGGGTATTGATGATATTTAATCCATAAGAATTTCTTTTAATATGAAATTAGGATATAAAATGCCCCATTTGAGTATTTTATGACCAAATTGAAGATTTCATGACCAAAGAATATTTTTGAAATTTATTAGGACTAGAATGTGAATTAAACTTATTAAGAGAACAAAGTAGATATTTTCCATACTCAAGTACTCATGAATTATATATGAGTATTACATGGAATGAGATCTCATAAAGAAGCACAATCATTGTGAAACAAAATAGGCCAATAAGAGAATGACACATGGAATTCACTATCTTGGACATGCCTAGATAAGAGTGAGTTGTTTGGGAATGGGAGGAGAAATTTACAAGAGAATTTAGAAAGAGAGAAAGGAGAGGCATTTGACCATTTGAGAGAGCGAGGGAGAGTCGTGACCAAGAGCATGAGAGATCTAAGTGCATAAATTATCTTGATCAGTTGAGAGTTTTTTTTTTAAGAAGTACAAGAGTGAATCAAGAGAAGAAGAAGAGCTTGGTCAAGGAGAAAGCTGTTTGTCGAGAGGAAGAAATAAGGTAAGCTTGTTGTTCTTATGGATTTTGAGTTGATTTTGGATATTTCTAATGCTTATAAGCCATTTGGATTGAAAGGAAGCTCACCATCAAGAGTGTATAAGAAGGGCAATAACCTTACTTGTCATTTTGGAGTAATGTTAAGTGATTTTCAAGTCAGTTGATCTATCATGCAAGCTTAGGAGGAAGATTTGTTCATTTAGGGTTGATCTAAAAAGGTAAGTGCAAGATCTCATGATTTTCCTTATATGAAATGGAATGTGTGATGAAGCTAAAACAAGTTTCAAGTATGCAAGCTACCATGTATTAGTCATAAGTGTATCAAAATGTTAGGCATTTAGCTTGCAAGGAAGTGTTAGACCATTGTATGCATGAGTTGTTCCGACCTAGGTTAGGACAGCCACTCACCAGAGGGCTAAGGGTTGCAAGCAGGGTGATACTACTGTCCATTGCAACATCTATCCAGTTCGGGCTAGAGTAGTAGCTCGCAAGGGGCAAGCTGGGTAATGCTCGCATTTCAGGTCGAGCTAGCTAGGGTAGCAGCTCGCAATGATGCATTGGGCTATGCCCATAGTCTGTAGCAAACCTGACCAAGCTAAACTAAGTGCAGCAACTTGTGAAGGTCAAGTTGAGCTAAAACAGTAGCTTGCTAAGGGCAAGCTGGAAAGAGCTTGCTATTCAGGTCAAATGAGTTGGACAGTAGTTCCTAGTGGACAAGCTGCACAATAGCTCCTACAAAACGAACTGAGCGGTGGCTTGCAGCTTAGGCTCAGTCTGCTATAACTTGGAGTGCAGTGTTTTGCATGCTGGAATGCTAAGTTTTTCTGAATGGATTGTTATACCTAAGAAATCATGCTCCTAATAAAATGTAGGTGAAACAACGAGCTAGTTGAGGGCGCAGAAGAGTAGTTATATTTAGACGCAAGTTGTGAGTGTGGATATTTCAAATTTTTAATGAGTTATACTAGTTTATTTACAATTTCAATACCATACTTCTATTAAAGTTAATATGATTTTATCGAGCAAGTTATTAGCCTATCTTTAATTTTAAAAATATCCCATCTAAGTTCTGAATTTATATTATCGATATTTATTTACCTTAAGTAGCAAAGCAATTTATATATGTTTATATGTATGTCAAGAGGAGACATGCAGGAGAATATTCTTCAAGCTAAATCAAGATGTTTCTGAGATAAAGAGAAAAGAAAGTTTTAAGTAGCTTGAAAAGATTTTAATTGCCTATGGTTAACCTAAGCCCTAAAGATGACCAACCGAAGTACCATATATGTGTATGGCAAAAAAGGTTGGGGGAGTCACTAACCATAGGGGGTTTGAGTCAGAGTCAATCAATTGCCCTCTGCATATATATGGTAGTATATATCTATCTAATGTTAGGATGGGTATCGTGATCGCTAAGGTCCCTCATCGGTAACTACACAGAGAGAGTTTCCCCATCCTAGTGACATGTGTGAGTTCTGTTACCGTTATGTTCAGGTACCATTATGAAGGATAAGTTTTCTTGGGTTACCTTATGAGGCAAATTTCAGAAAGAAAAACACGTCATAAGACGTGAGATTTTAGAAATAAAGAAAGTTTTGCTACGAGAAAGGTTTGTGATCATTATTATCATTCTCAAGTAAAAATTACTTTTATATTATGCTCGATTTATATTTGATCAATTCAAGTTAAAGCACTAGTTTTCTCAAAAATATTTTGGGAGGTGTGTTTATATTTTGAAAACAAGTTTCAAGTCGATAAGTACCCACTCACTGAATTATTACTCACCACTCTTTTCATGTTTTATAAAAAACCTCCCCAGGTGTAGGTATGAGCTAGAGATCAAAGGGAGCTTTGTCAGGCGTGCAAGAGGACTGATACGTAATGCTACTGCACTAGTTTGTTTACCTTTGCATTATCATGTATTTGCATCCCTTTTGAACTTAAATGTATGTTTTATAAATTTGATTGAGAACACATACTTTGCATTTTGTATTATATTTTATGGATCATATGTGCACTTAAGTCTTATTTAGTTTTAATGGATTTTAAGTTATCTTTTGAATGAAATTGTAATTGGATTTGATTATGGAAATTGAATGAGGGTCGGAGGCCCAAAAGTTGAAAGTGAGAAATATTTGAAGTGCACAGGTTTTTTTTCATGTGTTATCGAGTGGATTTTTCAGAGAATCAGTTGTCATGTCATCGAAATTTTGTAAATCCTATGTTGTAAATGGTTACTTAAAAATAAAAAAGTTGCCACCTACTTTAGTTTGAAAAATAAATTTTCAGAGTTGTAAAAAGGTTTTCAAGAAAAGTAAGAGGCTTAGTTTCATGGGGATCTTCTAGCCGGTGCAGATCCCGTCTGAAAGGCCATTGTGGGGTGTCGGGCAAGTTGCCTTGTGTATAAGGAAGAGGGGTCTGTCACTATTTGTGATTATAAGGTGATATATAACTTCATACAAGGTTATGATCTGGATATAATTCTAATAGATTTTAATCATGTTTAGTGGTTAAAATTTTTTAGTGGAATCTAAACTTTTACAGGTGACAAATTTGATATAGATATTCATTTGAACTGTGTTAGTACATTAACTTTAATTAGTGAATGTTCGTTGCTCCAGGTTCTTTGTGGCTTAATTGATTGATTATTTTATATTCATTTGGATGAAATGACTGTAAAATTCCAAGAAAATTTTGATGAAGAATTTTCAATTCATTATGGAGAGTTGTTACTAAAATAGGTGATAACATATATTTTTATTAGCCACTTATAGTGCATTAGGACTAAGGTAGTTGCCAATATGGACTGTTTTCAATATATTGAATATGGAACTATTATTTACAGACAATTATGATTTAGAATTTTGAATGATGATATAATTTATATATGATGCCCTTGAATAATTATGACATGGAGTTTTTAGATGATCAAAATTCTGGAGTATCGAATAAAGTTTTAGAATAACTCTTGAAAGTTGTGTAAAATTTTATAATTTTTTTGAGGTGTTATTAATGAAGTGAGTAGAGGCACTTTAGTTACGAATCAAAGTTGCACAACGAAGGTATGGTGTTAAATCTTTTGTTTGAGAAAATTTATGCTTATGAGGTTTGAAATTAAGTTGTGAAATAGTGTATTTGAACTTAGAGATAATTGAATGAGATTTATATGTGAATGTGATATGGAGTTGATGTCATAGGATGTGATCTTGAAAGGTTTATTTGTTTCCAAGGAGTGTGGATAATAAACGATAAAAAAATGTGATTAATTGTTCCTTAGTGGATATTGATTTTTTATTTGAAAGTTAAGAAGATTATTGGAATAAGAGTTATATAAAATGATTTATTAGAATTTGTTTATGATAAGAAGTGAAAAAGGACAATGATTATTATTCATAATAGTTTTGTTTAATGGTTGCCTCTGTAGGTCTTAATTGTTATAGTTTTGGATTTAGTATATGAGGGAATTCATAGGATATTTTATCATAATTATAAAACCTAGAATTTTCTCTTTTTATAAGAAATAAAATTTTTTTAATAAATAGTGCTTCCGGATGAATAATGATTGAGTGAATATTGGTTTTTAAGATACGGACCAAAAAATCGAAAATTTCTAGAATAGGTATTAAAGACTAAAGAAACTAAAATAGATAAAAAAATGAGTCTGTTTAAGTAGATTTTAAGAGCTCCAAAGATTTTTGGATAAAAATTACCCTTTTTGGAGAATAATGAGTATTAATGATTTTACACCCATTTGAATTTTTCTTAAGTATGAAATTGAGAGATAAAGTACCCAATTAGAGTATTACATAGTCAATTTGAAGACAGGATACCCATGGAATATTTTTAGAAATTATTTAAGTGTGAATGAGAATTAAATTCATTAAAGGGTAAAGTAGACATTTCCAAATTCAAGCACACATGGATTACATGTAAGAATTATATGGTATGAACTAACACAATCCATGTGAAACAAAATGAACTAATAAGGGAAGACCGCATGGAAATCACTAACATAGATTAATTAGTTGTCTTGCAATTAAAAAAGTTTTGGAATTTAGTTAATTGAATGATTAATTAGACATGAACCAATCAAAAACCTCCAATATAAACCAATGGCAAACTTGTGAATTTAAGTTAGTTTGGGGGTAAATGTTAAAGTAAGTGGAGACTATATAAAGTGAAGTGAATGAAAGAAAAACAAAGCAAAACAAAAAAGAAGCAATTTGGTCCAAAAAACAGAAAGAAAAGGGGTCATGGCCAAAGAAAGAAACCAAAAGGCAGCAACTTGTTTTGGTGGTTTTGAGGTGATTTTTGAGTGGTTTTCAAGTCATTTAAGGGTATACACAAGCTTAGAAGCAAAATCCATCCATTTTAAATTGATTTCAAGAGGTAAGAACCAAGTTTCCATGATTTGTTTGAGTAAATGATTGAATTTATGGTTTCTAATGGATGGTTTGTGATTTTTATATATGGATCTAGAGATTTGAGACCTCAAAGTTGTAGGAAAATAAGGTTTGTGGTTCAAGAGTCATTGGTAAGCATATTAGTGAATTTGACTTTTTGATATACACTTTAAGTTGATGTATTTAGGATATTAGTTGCTTTGCCATAATATTTGAAGTGATTTTGATGTGAATTTGAGTGCCAAACTTGAAAAAAAAAATGTTGGTGTTGTGTATGGGTGTGAGTCATGGCCAAGAGGAGTTTAAATGGTTCAATTTGAGTTTGTTTTATTTAGGTGATTTTCATTTATGTAAATGTGTTGAAATGATGAGATTTGATGTTGAAATTAGAATGAAAAGTATGGTATATCAAGCTGCCATATTTCAGCCATATAGAGTTCAAAGTGTTAAATAATTGTTTTTGGATGCTTTGAATGATTTTATAGGTAATTTGGATGGCTAAATTATCATGAAATTGAAAAGAAATCCATCGAATGTCATATGACACACCTCACGGCCAAACTTTGTTTTATTGCATAAATGTGATGTTTTATGAATTGGACTTGAATTTACACCGTTTTACATGTATTTAGCGTTATTATGATGAGGAAAATTGAATGAGAATGATGGCGTAAAAGTTGGTCAAGGTTTTGCCAACATAAGTTAGAATGGTTCAAAAATGTGTTTAATGCATCGATGTGAAATTTGGACTTTAATTGAGGTAATACATGCTTAAATGTTAAAAAATTTGAATGAAAATCATATGCGAATAACTGAGGTTGATACGGCTTGGAAAAGGGTGTTTCGAAATCCTTATGTAATTAGGCATTTATGTGTATTAATGCATATCAATGGAAGTGTATGTGTGAATAATGTTTGTTGTGATGTTCCCTAAAACATAGAATATTGAAATACATAGCTAACGTAGAGGCAAAGGAATCCGAAATTGTGAATAGTCTTGAGTTAGGAAACGGTGAGTATAAAATTATTTTATGAAATGTAAAATATATTTTTAGTATGCTTTAATGTGTTTCTATGAATGTTAAAGTATCCTGAAATTTAAATGAATTTTATTAAAGTTGTTAGTTTATAAAATATCTTTACGTATTTATTTAAAGAAATATTTATAACATCAATTATTGAAGTAATATGTTTTTATGCTTTTAGCAATAAATTGAAGAAAGTTTTCAAGATCAATGGTTATTCTAATCCCCATGATATGACTAAGAACCGGCTGAAGTACCTTATGCGCACATGGCATGTCAAGGGGGAGCGTTGTAACACCCTCTCCCGAGTTGTGTTGTATCCATGAACGGAATAAGATAATTTTTTTTTAATATAAAATGATAAAAAGGATTTTTGTTGTGTTCAGAGGTGAAATTTAATTTTTATGGAGTTTCTGAAAGGATTTGAAGTAAATTTAAATTTTAAAAGTTGAAGGGTAATTGGTATAAATAAAAGATTTTTATAAGAATGACAAAATTGTAAATAAAGAGAAAGGACAAGGATATTGGGGAAAAATGAAGAACTCTCTAGAATCTGGTGAAATCATGATTTTAAGAAAGTTTAAGGGTAAAAAGCGAGCTTGACCCATGCTTATAAATAGGTGAGTGAGTTGAATGTGTCGACAGAACAGAGAAAAATCTAGAAGAAAGAGAAAGGGAGAGAGCTATCGCCAGAAACAAAAAAAAACAAAAAAAACAAAAAAAGGCATATTTGCAACCAAATCCAACCGATTTCCATCGTTTTGAAGGGCGATTAGGCTGTTGGAAGGTGAAGGATGAATTTAGGAACCAGATCTAGTAAGAACCAACTAGTAAGATCTAATGTTCATAATGTTATTTTTAAGTGGAAAATCTATCAAGAACTGTGGGTAGGCTACGTTTGTTTCTAATGAGATTTTGTGCATAGATCTGGAGATTTGAGGCAGTAAATGAGTGGAAAAATAAGACAAGAGATTGAGGAAAACTATGGTAAGTAACGTAACTAAAAATCAATATTGATCCGAAGTGGTGTAATTGTGATTTATAATGTTTAAGTATCGTCACAGAACCTGCTGTGGTGTTGTAACCTAGTTTTGAGTGATGAAATTGTTAAAATGTTGTTGATTAGTATATATATGAATGTGAAGTGAGGTCGGGATGTGTTAATGATTGTGTAAGAATGTTATAATATGGAAAAAAGGAGTGTTAGAAATGAGTTCACAAAAGTTTGGGCAGGAACTCGCTAGGTGCAAGTTGGATGATGCCAGCAGCCTTAGTTAGTGCTGGTTGACTGGGGAGCGAGCTTGCAAGGCCTGAGTTAGGCAATGCCTATTGCTCTCCATCACACTAGTTCGAGCTGGACTAAGGCTGTGCGAACTGAGCAGAGCCCATAGATCGGGCTAAGCTAAAAAGACGTAGCAGCTCGCTGAGAGAGCGAGCTGAGTGAGCTCGTTGAGATGGATCATGCCCGTAAGCTGGGCTGAGTTAGGCGAAGTGAGAGCTCATTGAAAGTGATGAGCTAGGTGAACTGGGGTGCAAACTCGCAACACGAGTTGGACTGGCAGTATTGCAATCCCCTATAACTCGGATGAAGTAATAAGTTATAAAGATGATAAAAAAGACTTAAGGATGGAAATGTTCTACGAGCTAAGTGAATCTTTCATTGTGGCTAAGTGTAGGTGAATAGGCGAGCTAAGGAGGTCGCTGAAGCAAAAGTGATTCAAGTAGATTGGAAGCAAGTAGTGAGTGTACAAATGTTTATTTAATGATTTTCAATTTATTTTAAATTCAGTTTTAACTTTTATTCCTTTTAGCTTATAAATATTTTTATATTCTAGCATGAAAACAAATAGTTTATTTATAATATGGTATGTAATATTTTTGCACTTATTATGTTTATAGCATGAAAAAGAATTTGATTTGAATTATAGAAAGAGCAAAAAGGTTTTCAAAGACTAGTGGACAACCCAAGCTTATAGATAGATAGACCTTCTAGCTTTAGACCCGGCCGGTATACTTCGCATTGTATGATAAGTGTTGGGAGGGCTAGTCCTACTAACATTGGGGGGATCAAGTCTGTTATGTCTATCATATCGCCCTCTACACTTGTGGGATATTATGTTACTATGCAATATGCGATAGTAGTTCCGCAATGCAGTAGCGGGATGTCTTTGTAGCTTTGTTACAGTGTACAATGCTAGCTTTACGCCACGTGACCCCTCCCCCCCCCCCTCCCCTCCCCTCCCCTCTCCATATTAAGTAGAGCTAGTCTACCTACTCATATAGTTGTAACTTCCCTTGGCTTCACCATTAGTACATTTTAGAAAGATAAGCATACCATTAAAAGCAAATTTTTAGAAAGAAAACATTTTAGAAATATTTTAGAAAAGTTTTTGAAGTTATAAAGAAAAAGTTTATACAACCCAAACTTTTTAAAAATAAATTGTTTTCAAAGAAACAGTTTTGAGAGGTACATTTTAAAAAGGAATTATTTAAAAGAAAACCTTATGCACACACTGAGCTTTATAGTTCATAATGTTTTTGGTTTTATGTTTCAACTTCCCAGGTGCAGGCGCGAAAGATCAGGGTACTAATTCATTGCGTTCAAACTAAGTGGACCTGATGCTTGACGATGCTACACCCTTACTTTTTTAAACATTAAGCTTGGATATTTAACATATGTTATGCGCACTTTTGATTTAAATAAATTTAGTAGAAATTTTTATGTTCTCTTGATGCATGTATGTTTTAAACTCTTGAATGTTTAAGATATTATTGTGACGTTTTGATAATTTGTTTTTGAAATTGAATGTGAGATTTTAAATATTCACGATTCACATGGTTAGTAAAATTATTAATAGTTACGGGTTTGCTTCATGACAGCCTTTTGAGTCTTATTAGTTAGACTTCAGAAAGGTCTCGTGGGGTACCCAGTAGGACCACCGGGTTCATTAGAGAGAATTTGAGTCAGGTCCTGTTAGGCGTGTCACTAACTGTGAGGGCATTGAGCTGTCGTATCACCCTATGTGCATTTTAAGGTATTATAATATAACTGATACTCTACACAAGGCAAAGTAACATTTTGCGGTGTAATGGTTTATGACTGAGATGGTATCACAGATTAGCCCGACCTGCCAGCCAGCCTCGTGCTATAGCCTGGCTCGCCAGCTATCCGGTCGAAAGCAGGCACCGCCCAACTTGCTCTGCAAGCTGTTGCCCTGGCCTAGCTCGCTCTACGAGCTGCGAGCACCGCCCAACCTGCTCTCTCTCAGTGAGTTGCTACCCTAGCCCACTGGATAGGTACTGTCCCCTCCCCCATGGGGTTTTCCTCGCCTTCCACACTGACTCGAACCCATGACCTAGGGGCTAAATACATAAGGAATGTAGGGTGCATACCATCTAGCTCAGATGGTACACATCCTACATTCCCTATATACTTAGCTCCTAGGTCATGGATTCGAACGGATGTGGGAACTGAGGAAAATCCTATGGGGTAGGGGATAGTACTTGTTCAGTGGGCTAGGACAGCAACTCGCTGAGAGAGAGCGAGCTAGGCAGTGCCCGCACTAAATCGGAAAGCTGGTGGGTCAGGTTATAGTGCGAGGTTGGCTAGCAGGCTGGGTTAATCCGTTACAGATGGATCATCCTAACCACCAGTGACCTAAAACTGGTCAATGTGACATGATTTCCTTGGGTTCCATTAGGTACATGTTTTATGAATGATGTTATTCTTTAAATGCCTATGTTTATGTTATGGATGGATTTTTATGATGCATGATTTATATTGGTAATAAATGTATATTCATGCATTTATTTTCAGATGAGGTTTTCAGAAAGCTCATTTTAGTTTTATAGTATTGAAACGTTTATGAAATGTTTCAAAGTTTTAGAAAAGCTTATTTTCAAAAGAAAAGTTTAATAGAAACGTATAACACTCACTGTGCTCTTTTAGCTTACTCTTTTCTGTTTATTTTATGAAAAACCTCCCCAAGTGTAGAGACTAGTGCTCAGAATGAGCAATCCCTGACGTAAAGTTAGGTGGGCATTTCCGACGACTGCAATTGTGAAATTATTGTACATATTTTGATATATGGTAAATGTGCATAATGTAAATACTTTTGATTTATGTAAATATTTGTAACTGTATGCATGATAAAATATTTTAATATATGAAATGGTTTTTGGGTGGAAAGATTTTTACTTGTGATTAAGTTTTGATTGTAAAGTGGACCTGAGGTCCAAATTGGAAATGAAGAAGAATGTTTGAATATTGAAGTGTTTATAAATTGATTTCAAGTGATTTCAAAATGTTGGAATTGTCAGAAAACAACCATTGTGATACCGAAATTTTGGACAAACCCTATTTGGAAAAAAAAAAATTACCACTCAAATTTCTAAACGATTATGAAATGGAAATGTATCATAGGTTTGCTCCACGGAGTCCTTTAGAGTCACCGATATAAAGACTGTAAGGACTTCCGTTGGGGTACCAAGAAGGCTCCTTTTGGATCCCTAAAAGGGAATTCGAGTTGGGTCTCTTCAATAATACATTTATAATCATTGAAGAATTTTGTGTAATGATTGACTAGAAAAGTGTGAAATGTTGTGGTATTGAATCTATGATATAATGGATGTGGAAAGTTGGAGAATGATTAAGAATAGAATCATTATGATCATTGATGATGAAATAAAAGCAACAACTTTAGGGTAAGATATCTTGAGTTGAAATGATTCATAAATTTCGAGGATGAAATTTCATAAGGGGAGATGATTTGTAAGGCCCCAATCCAAGTGGACCAAGAGATTAATTGAAACTCATGTTAGTGTTATTAATTTAGTATAGTCTAAGGTTTAGAAATAAATGGATATATATGTAAAACTCTAATCCTAGTGGACTCAAAACATTAACTGAAGTCCAAAATTTGAATAGGCCGAACCCAATGGGCTCAATTTCAATATAGACTATTATCATTAAGTGAGCCTAATTAAAATTGACAGTTGTCAAATAAATAGCAAAAACATTTTTTTATTAAAAAAAATGGGACGATATTACGTGGTTGTGAAAGAAACAACATGATGGTCATTTTTTTTTACTTTTTGTTTTTTTTTTAAAAAAGCATTTACAATTTTTGGTCATTGATGTATGGTTAAGCTTAAAATAATAATAATAATACTAATACTAATAATAGTAATAATAACAAAATAAGGGGCAAGTCTTGTTTAAAACAATCATGATTTGCATGATAAAGTTACTTAATATTTTATTTGCATAAGAAAGAGAGAATTGAGATGAGAACAAAATAAGGAATACAAAGGTAAGTCAAAAAAGTGTAAACAAGGTGGGTGGCCGACCATAAGAAAGAGGTAAATGTGATGGTGACAATTATTTTATTAATTAGAGATATGTGTCAAAATATGAAAAATGAAAGCAATAGCATATGAAATAAGAAAAGAACAAAATATTTCATGAAAAGAGAATGAGTGTCGGTTAGGCACTAGGAAGAGACAATATATATATATATATATATATATATATATATATATTAAAACGGAGATTTAGATGTATATTGATATAAGTAAGTGGACTATTACAAAAAGAAAGGGGACACATGCTTCATGCACAAACATGAGAGTGAGATATATTATATATTAAATTGAGAGCGAGAGATAGGCATTAAGGAGGCTAGAGGCAGTGCAATATTTAATTGTATGGTACAAATATGAAGCTAATGTTAGAAGCAAACATACAATCTAGAAACCGAACAACAGATAAGAAAAAAAAAATAGCCAAGAGAAAAGAAGAAGAAGAGAGAAGATTAAGAGGAGAAGTTCCATGTGGATGATCTGAATGTTTGGGTATTCAAATTATTTAAATAAGTAATTTTTATTTCAATAAAATTTGGAATATAAGAAATTAGTTAATTTTTCTATAAGTTCTAAATTCATAAATTCTATACGATTTTAGGATGGATTCAGGATTATGAGAAAATCATATAGAAACTCATTTTAGATCTAAAAATACGCAAAAGAGTTATGTGATGGATTATTTTTAATTAAATTGAATTAATTGTTTATAGTTATCTATATTTTTAGATTTTGTTATTTATGGATTATTATAAATGAATTATTTGTCAAATAATTAATTTCTTGGATTGTTTATTTTAACTAAATTGAGTTATTTTAAATTATTTAAATTTCAACTTTTATTTATTTAATTGTTATTAGAAGAAAATTATTTAATTAGTTAATTGATTTATTAATTATGTATTATGATTTATGATTGATTTTAGAATAGTTATTATTGATAATTGTATTTTTATTTAGAAATCAAATAATAAAAATTTGCACATGAAAATTATTTGAGTTAAGAAACAAATGAAACGAGATTTTAATAACACTAAGATTGTATCCTCTCCTCTAATGATCAAACAAGTTTCATGTGTGTAAGTTTGAAAGAGTCACCCAACACGTGTATGACAAATGTTTGGAGAGTCATAGAGTCACCTAACACATATGTGATGGATGTTATTCCTCGCTCAGTGTATGTATTAAGTATCTCTATCACGTATGACAGATTTTTCTAGGTACTAATTGGTGTAAATTTTCATATTATAGAGGTTATACACTGAGGAGAATGGGAATTGAACTCTATGAGATAGAATCTCCCGCTGTTCCTCAGTAGCTCAGTGGTAGAACGGTCGACTATTAAGTCTGGGCCGTGTCTCAGTCCCAGTGTGGTTGATCATCCTCTCGGATCAACTACTGATCATCGCCTTGGTAAGCTATTACCTCACCAACTAGCTAATTAGGCGCGAGCCCCTCCTCAGGCGGATTCCTCATTTTGCTCCTCAGCATACGGGGTATTAGAGATTTATAAAAAGTCAGGTTTATATTGATAGGCCCCTCTCCTTATTAGGCCTGCCGACCGCCTTACGGTAGCCCTCCACAGGATATCTGATCAAATTAGAAAGTTCCTGTAAAGCTACGCCGTTTACTTTCTAAAACTTTCTTTTAATGCGGAAACGCGAGAAAACTTTTCTTTTTATTTTGGACATTTATAAAACAGATTTATAAAAATTTGAGCAGCATAACGACTGTTTTTCAAATATGCCACCCTGTAAATTTCAAAATTTAACACTTCTATAACAAATATTTCTCCACTACTGGGCCTCAAGCCCTCAAATCATTTCCATAATCCAACTACAAACATTTTACAATTTAAAATCCATAAATATACTTCATTTTTAGTCAATATAAATATATAATTTAATTTTATAAAACAAAAAAACTATATACAACCCAAAATAGTATTTACAACTATTTTCATCAAAAATGGAATGTAATGCATGACATACGCTCTCAAAAATAAAATTATGCAGTGATATTGTTGCGTTCGTCCACCTACGCGTCCAAAGGAGCCTCTTCTGATTGACGGCTTGTTCCTGCACCTGAGAATGATTTTTCAAAAATACATAGGAAAAGAATGGTGAGTATAAAACTCAGTGAGCGGCTAATTGTTAACTAAAATTTCCTTTTCTAAAATACATACATATGTCCTCCAGAAATAATTCATAAAACTATAATTTTATAATAACTTTATTAAAAGTACAAAAATAAATAAATTCTTATAAACTTTTTTTTATTTCTCGAAACTAGAAATAATTTCTAATTTAATAAACTTTACGTCTATTGACGTACTTTTCTCTTTTATCTTGCCAAAGGCAACCTAGAGAAACTTAGCTTCATTGTGACGGAATCTCTCAACGACACAGGAGCTCGGGAATGCTACTAGGCGTAGTCGCAGATGTGGGAAACCTCTTGGGGTTGCGATTCCCTTCCCAACATCGGGCAGACCTACGCTATCATATACGTGCAGAGGGCGACTCACAACTCAGACTCAATCCCCCCAAGTTAGTGACTGACTCTCCTAACTACTCTTGCCATATATGTATACAGTACTTCGGTCAGTAATCTCTTGAGGACTAGGGTAAACCAAAGACATCTAAAATCTTTTCATAATAAAAATCTTACTTTTCTTTTCTTTAATCACTTGAAATAAAACTTTATTTTTTCTGAGGCCGAAGCCTGTTATCTGTAAATAACTTTAGTATGCATAATTCTCAAATATAATTACTCAATATACTAAATTACTTTAATACTCAAATGATCATAATTGCAATTTAATAAAAATATTCATGCAATTCATATAAAATATATAACATGCTAAAATAACTTTAAAATCACATAATAAACTCTTTCACTAAACAACAATTAAATAACTCAATTCTCATGAAATAAATTCATAAATACTTTATAAAATAAAACCACTCACTATTCACTTCCAATTACTTCACCACTCCTCCAACACTTCCTTTTGATTCTTGAGATTTTCCTACATTATAATCCAACCAAAATCTTGGTTTAGGATTCAAAAATATACTACAATTTCAACTTCATTAAAATTCCATACACCAATACATAACAACACCATATTCTTGACTAGTCTTCCACTCACTTTCTAACCCAAAATTTTTGCATTTAAACTTATTCAAATATCCAACAATTTATTCACTTTAATCCAACACATAATTTATCAATTGATCACTTAATCTAACTCAATATATATATATATATATATATATTCAATAAATCCACCATTTTACCTTATCTTCCAATAAAAATCTCACATCAATTTCAATTAATTTCTTTGGTGCTAAAGTAATCAAACACATCATAATCACCATCCAAACACATATAATAATTCATTCAAGAATTCCATCATTCACTCACATAAATTTCCAATAAAAATATACTAACTAACCATTTACTTTATCCTTCGATATATTTTCTCAATAAATTCACAACTCCATCAACTTTCCAACTAATATTCTCACATCTATTTCCATTTATTTCTTTGGCATTAAAGCATTCAAACATCTTATAACCATCATCAAAATACATGGAAAAGATTGAATAATACTTTAGGAGTCATTCCTTTACATTGAACACCTTAACACCCAAATTTATCCAATTTCCATTTTTCTTACATCCTTTTTAATTCCAATCAACTTAAATTCACTCCCAAATGTTATACCACTTCTTCAAACATTAAAATCAATTTAAATACATGTAAAAACACAATGATCCATACACTAATATATATGTATATTTCCAACAACACAATCACTTGATATTTCTTTTCAAAGTTTCATTTTAATCATCATACAATCTCACATATAACTTCATCTAATCATCCAAATAATCTCATCACCTATACTTTTATAATTTAATCACACACTAATATATGGTAACTTCATCCATCCTTTTCATCTCAAACCAAATAATCACACATAAATAACTCAATAACTATCAATTAACCAACTACAACCTTAAACTAAAAATATCAATCCATTTCATCAACTTTAATTATCAAACCCTAACCCTTACCTCTCCAAATCTTGATCCAAAGCTTCTTGATCCTTTTTCTTCACTTCCAAACTTAGATTAGTGATGATCAACCTTGATTGAGTCCATAGAATTCATCAAAACCTCATATAAATCAATAACTTTGAAAGTCATCAACCAAACATAAAATCACTTCCACTTACCTTCACTTTTTCTTGTAAAAGCTTGATAGGTTTGAGAGATTATAAGAGTGGGATCTTCTTCTTCTTCTTCTTCTTCTTCTTCTTCTTCTTCTTCTCTCTCCTCCTCCTCCTCCTCCTCCTCCTCCTCTGCTTCTGCTGCTTCTTCTGCTGCTGCTCTCCTCCTCCTCCTCCTCCTCCTCCTCCTCCTCCTGCTGCTTCTGCTGCTGCTCCTCCTCCTCCTCCTCCTCCTTCGTCACGGCTGCAGCTTTCTCTTCTTCTTCTATTGTTTGGTTTTGCTTACGCACGGTCTAGCCCTCTCTCTCTCGGTTCTGTTTTGGTCTCACGATTTCAGCTTCCCATTCACGATTTCTTCTCCTTTCAACCGACTCATCCCTCCTTCAATCATCCATCATGCATTCACTTACATACTAGCACACTTTCAATGCCAAAATTGCCTTTAAACTAACTCCACAATCACACAAATACCACTAAACATGGATGAATGCATGTGATTGGTTAATACTATCATCCATTTAATCACTAACAACTCATCCCATCTCTTAATTCCATTTTAACTAATCCTTTGCTTTTTAACTTTAAGGTGTCTTAACATCATTGGCCTTCACACAAGCACATGGATTGTGCTTCTTTGATGCATATCTCCTCATACACATTCAACATTGTATTTAACTTAAATTTTAATCCTCATTTAACACCAATAAATTCAAAAAATATTCCATGATCATTCTATCATCAAATTGATCATGCAATTCTCTAATTGGATGTCTTAACCTTCAATTCCACACCTCGAAAAAAATTCAATCGATTATAAACTCATTAAAATTCACAACGTTTCTCACGAGGATATTTTTATCGATAAATATTCGGAACCTTTAAAATCCATTCAAACGAACTCATTTTTACTCCGTTTCAGTTTCTAATAATTTTAATTCCTATTCTGGAGTTTATGATGTCCGGGGTCTATTTTTCGAAAAATCACTATTTACGCGGATACTATTCACCAAAAAATTTTTATTTCGCGAAACTTAAGGAAATTTTCGCTTCCCAGAAATCACTATTCACTCAAAATCACTATTCCGTTCGAAAATACTACTTTTTTGGAAAACACTATTTCTCCCAAGAAAATGAAATTCCGGGTCTTACATATATAAAGAGATTTCTAAGAAGTTTTACAGATTATATTATTATCTGTCGACGTCTGAATTTGGTCGACCCAAGTTATTGATCCAATACCTGCAATTAAAGCAAAATAAAAGCAAACAATAAAAAGAGAAGAGGAAGAATAGCATATACATGGTGGTTTTTACATGATTCGGCTAGAACAATGCCTATGTCAATGATTATGTTCTCTAATTATTTTGGTAGAGTCACAGTATCCTATTTATTATTGTCTGTTTACAATGAAATTTTAGCCCTTATTTATAGCGTGGAGTGTTACAATTTGAGTACAAATAAAATAGGAAAGAATCCCACATTAATTGCACTTTCAAAATCGGTTTCCATCATATCAAAAAAAAAAAAAAAAAAACTATCGATATAAGAATTTGAATTTATTTTCAATTCTGGTAGTTGACTCTTATTCAATTTGGGTTATTGTCTTTTTGGAAAATTCCCTTAACGAGCACTTTGAGCTATGAGTTAAAGCTTGTCTTGGACGACCTTGAGTTGAGTATAAGACAGCCTTGACCATAGCTGACCAGAGACTTGAGAATAGTAATGGCAAACTGAGATCTCATTCCTGCGAGTTAAGTGTTGGTGAACTGGACCTTTATCCACTAGATCAATCCATTGGATCAGTTCCTTGTGCTTTTACCAGCCTATTTACGCGGTCCCAAATATACTCACAACATTAGCCCCTCAGCTCTCAGTGCGATCTACAGACTAGGAGCTCAAGCTCACTGGTAAAAGCTGACGTGTCACATCCTATCGTCCTGTGCCTTTTCAAATTCCATCCTATCACTAGACACATGGCAACTCTTCGGGTAACTACAACACTGGCACGTCTCATGCCATCTACATTTAATGCACACATTTCTCAAGTGACAGCTCATGATGACAAAAGTCACAACTCACGCTACACTGTTAGATTTAATGTGGTTAAGCAACATCCCCCAAATCCAACGATTAGGATTTGGATCTTGCATCTATAGATAAGTGAAGCCCTTTCATTTTCCTTTTTACTTTGCCATTTTCAATCTCAGACGTCAAATCTCCTTTTTTTCTTATTTTCTTTCACCTTGCTTTCTTATGCTAGTTCTCTTCAGATTCGACATCCTTGACAATCAGTTTCTTCATTCTTATGCAAACGCTTACAGTAAGTCTTCATAACCGATTCTTGAGTTTTTTAGTTTCTATTTTTATACACATTGTGTTTTTTCTGGATCTAGTTTCGACTTAAATATTTATGTTCTTGATGTTGAATGTTTGCGATTTTTCATTTTTTGTTGATTTGATTTTGTTGATCGGCCCTTTACAGCCTGTTTATTGTTTCTGACACTTATGTATGCGACTTGTAGGATGATATCCCTGTAAATTATTAGTTCATAGGTCATTTGCATGTAGGTCGAGGCTCCCCATAGCTTTAGTGATATATATGGCGTTTATGACCTACAGACTATAAAGCCTCTTGCTAGGAAACCTAGACTTTTAGGCATGGTCTACTTGTACCAACCTAACTGCTCCTTTTTTATGTGTATATGGCTTCAAGTCGTAGATGCCAATCACATAGAATAGGGGATGATGACTCATCCAGCTCAGAGAAGCTCGGCTCGAGGGCAGTTCGTACTACAGTAGAAGCAACCTCCACAAGTGGCCAGGTCGTTGAGGTATTCGTAGCTCGGGCTAACCCTATAGTAATTCACCAACACATTAAGGAACGGTGGGCCTACGAAGTGTTTATCCACAATGCTTCGAAGATACAATATGATGAGTTGGGGGGAATAGCTTTAGAATTTTGTCTTCCCAAAGGTTGGTATGTCATGTCACTCACATCTAATGACCATGAGGCCTACCTCCTAAGGGGTTTGTTGCTATCACTATTCATCACGTTACGCACGGTCTTAGATTTCCAGTCTCCATCTTATCAATCTCTTGAATAGGCTATAGCTTAGCCTTTTTCAGCGTACCCCTACTTCCTACTCTCAACTCACATCCTTAGCTTTAGTCTTCATGAGAAACGACCTTCTACCTCCAAACCCTAGAATTCTCTACCATCTCTATAGCATCAAGAGCGTTTGTGGCATGAGAGAGGAAATACGAGATAAGATTTACTATCTCATAACTTAGAAAATAGGCTTCAAGGATATCCAACCTTAGGGTAGCACGAAGGCCAAGTTTAATGTAGGAGGTTATAAATTAAGCTGGTTTTACATTTCTCATCCTTCCCTAAGATAGCTCTATAATTTCTCTTTCATCCTTAGCTCAGATAGTTAGATAGCATAAATCTCTTACGAGTTACAACAGGTTTTTTTTTTTTTTTTTTTAAACTCTTCTTCTTTTTACCTCATAAACTTTATATGAGATAGAGCAGCCCTTACTGTTGAGGAGATTAAGATTTTCAAGATGCTTGCAGATTCATAGAAAGCGAGAATTAATCACGCGTTTGACGATGAACTTCTTAAGGCCCACCAATTAGCCCCTCTTCTTAACAGCGAGCTTCTAGACAACAAGAGGGACATCGAAAGTAGGAGTGAACTTGAGCTTGCCTCTGCCTTCTAAGCCGTTGGTGAAGTAAAGGTTATTCCGATCCCAAACAAACTCCAATTCTTGTCTCTCAACGGGCCATAAAGAAGGTGAAGCTCGCTTTCGAAAGGCCCACATTAGATCGATCTGTCCAGTCCATAACCCCTTCGATTGCTACTTTTATTGAGGTGCCCACCTCGGCACTAGTTCTAGGATCCTCACCAACTAAAGTCCCCACCTTACAGCCAGAGATGATTGAAGTTCAATGTGAGCAGGTGGGAGCTCTTGCTCATAAGGTTCAAGCCATCCCAAGCAGTGGAGCTAAAAGAAAATCAGTGCTCAATTTTCCTTCGACTAAGCAACGACAAGTAGATAAGGGTAAGCAACCCAAGGTCATAGAAAGAAAGGTTAAACCACAGGCCAAGGCACCAGGAGGGATATACTTCGATGCCTACCTCGACTACTTGCCCGACATCTAAAGGAAATTTGTTAGGAATCTGGACAGAGAGGACTTAGTAAGTGATGGCCTGTTTAGTTACATAGCTTACCACGAGCTGCGGGTAATCTCTAATACCTCTATCTTTCTTGCTTTCTTTCTTTCTTTGTTTAAATATTGATGTACTGCATTCCAAGCCGTTATAGGAGCGATAAAGTAGATGGAGGAATCTCGAGCTCTTGAGGAGGAGAAGAAGAAGTTTGAGAGGGAGCGGAGAAAACTGAAGGACGAGCTCAAGTTTATGACTTCAGAGGCTGAGAAAGCAAAGAGATCAGAGCAAATCCTTCTAACCAAGTTGAATAATGCCAAAGAGGCTAAAAAGGAAGTTGAGGAAGCTCTGGTTCGCAAAAAAAGTGTCATGCAGTTGCGAGGTCACACCTTACCACCAAATTGCTCAAAAGTGAAGAGGAATTGAGCAAGGTCAAGAGCAAACTATTGCAACGAGCTGAGATTGCTAAAAGAGGGCTCACGCTTGCTAAGGAGGAAGTTGCTAAGACTAAAGAGGAAGCCAAGGTGCGAGTTACCAAAGCTAGAAAGGAGGCAAAATCAGAGACCTCCAGCCTATTCCTCTATACTTTATGGAAAGTTCACCCTGAGCTGGACATCTTGTTTTTTGGTAAAGAGGCGGTCGCAGAAGTGGAGAAGTATAAGGAGCAAGCCACCCAATCCTCAGTTGTTCCAGATACAGCTCCTCAGAACATTGAGCTCCCAGATGCGACCTCCTAAAATGAGACAGCTCAAGTCGCAGAGCCTCCAGGTGCAACCTCCAATGATGCAGCTCCCATCGAATTAGCCCCCCAAGGCCAGGACACCGAGTAGCTTGCCATGTTGAACACTTTTTTTTGTAATTTTTCATGACTTTTATGACTGTGCTACATTTACCTTGCTTGGCGAGGCCATGAATATTATATTTCCTTTGTAATGGATTTTCCTCATTATGAGGTTTTATTTTGAATTCATTTGATTCTTCAATGTTATTTTGATTGCATCTTCTTTTCCCTAAGTCTTCGAATTTCTTGCAAAGTGAATAATCAATGTATAAATAAGTGGTAGTAGAACCAGTTGAGATGTTAAGACCCTCCCAAATTTGTATTCAGAATCTAAAAAGATCCTGAAATGGTAGAAAAATTTTATAGCTTCCAAAGTTTTTCAATTAAAATCATTTAGGAAACTCAATAATAATTAAGATTTTTAATAAAATTTCAACAGCATAATGACTATTTATTAAGTTATGCCACCCTATAACAAAGAAAAAATACACTTCTAAAATTTATCTTTTCCATTCTCAACTATTTAGGACCTCCGGTCCTATTTCCAATTCTCATTCCACACACAACATCAAATTCTCATGAAATGCAATAAATATAGTTCTAATATTCATAATTTTCCAAGTAAAATTTACACAAACCAAAAAGGTTCCATACTTGTAATACTAATACATAAGTGTACATGCAAACATTTCTACTAAAATTTTATCACAAAATGTTTAAGATGCACATAGAAAATGTCAAAATGTAACGCTCATGCATCACTTGTTCAAGTGGCCTACTGTTTTTCTCATTCAGATGTTTCCTTAATGACCTGACAGATTCCTAGAAAATGATTTTAAAATTAAAAGGGTAAGCACAAATGCTAGTGAGTGGATAAAAGTTTTTTAAAAACCATGTGAATCCTTTAGAACATATGTAGCATAATAATATATAGAAATATGAAAACTCATTAATTCACATTCTAGGAATTTAAATTCATCACTGAAGCTTTATTTATAAAATTTTCTCTTGCAATCATAAAAATGCATTTAGGTGGATTTTCTCTAGATAAGATTTAAATATAAATTTTTTTCACCAAATCTATACTCGGTAGAACTCTACCATATGTGGTGGAGATACTTAATGCACACGCAAAGGGCGGGTGGTAACCTCTATCATCCACATATTAGGCGACTCTATGACTCTCTCTCTAGTCCTAAAGACTCAATTCTCTGACCTCTGCACTAGCATGTATTAGGCTAATCTCCGAGGTCTTACTCACATGATGCCCTATGACCATTAGAAGGAAAGGTACTTCTTGGTATTCTAAAACATTTTCATTTCTCTTTCTTGTCTTTAATCTCTGTTGAAATACTCTTGTAAGTAAAGTTCCCATTTCATATGACAAAATCTTCCATATTAAAATTTAATTTCCAACACAATCTTATCTAGGCAAATATATATATATATATATATATATCAAAGCAAACTTTTCCATTTCAAACTTATAAAGCAAAATGCCACTTCCATAATTCAAAACAAGTTCACCCAACATATAATATAATTTACTTTATCAAGGTATAAAACTCATTTTAAAATCAATGCAAAGTAAAATTTCACAAACTAATCAACATTCTTAAAAAAATCAAGACAACAAGCTTACTAGTTTCATGAAATGCTCACAATGGCATGATTTTTTATTTCTCCAATCATTTAAAAATCTCAACCATAATCTAATTTTTATAGGTTACAAATATATTTGATGATTTCAAGAAAAATCCACATTTTATAATTATCATATACTAAAATCATGACTTAAAATTTAGAATTTGCAAATCTAAAGTTTATGATTTCTAAACATACTTTAAAATGTCCAACAACACTCTAAAATTGAAGTTCTCATGAAATCTTCATACTAATCACAATTTAATCGTTCATCAATTCTTAAAACACACATCCAAATATTAAAACATACTTAGAATTTATAAGATATACTTCAATTCTTCAAATCTCTTAAAGCATAACATAGCATACCATATATTTAAACCACAAAAGTAAGCAAACTTGAAATACAATAAAAATTGATTTCATAAAACAAGTTTCCACTCACTTGTTCACTTTCTAAGCTTATGGATTCCTACTTGAGCTTACTTTTTCCTTTAGTCCTTGATCACCTAAACAACATCAAACTTGTTTAGGGTTTGTAAAAACTAGACCATGAAAATTGAAACTAAATTGGAATTAATCTTACACCAAAACCCTTATCCTAGCTTCCGGTATCTCCTTCTCTTCTTCTTCTTTCCTTCTTCTTTTTACTGATTTTTCTCTCTTTTAGATAGGGGTGTAGTTTGACAGTTATAGGGGTGGAAGAATGGTCTTTTGTTTCACAAAGGAATCACATTTATATATGGTCTTATGCATGGCTAGTTCTTAATCCACTTGACATCATTCTCCACCACTCATTTATAAAAATCTAGCCCTTTATGTCCTTGCATTTCCAACTTTGCCCTCTTCATAATTTTTCATTTTCATCTTTGTCTCATCTAGAAACCTTTTCTTTTTCCATCCATTGCCCTTCACAATTCCTATAATTCCATATTTATCCTCTTTTATGAATTGAACAATTCTATTTTTACATTTTTATCATTTGGTAGGTGTGCTTAGAAGATTAATTGGGTACCTTTAGGGAGTAATTTGGGTCTTACCATCTAATTGGGCTCACACTAATTTTACTTCCTTATTGGGCTTTCTAAAAAAATTCTAACCCTTTTGACATTTTTGTTGCACCCTACTTACTTCCATAAAAATATATATTTATCCTATTTAGACTTTAAATCGATTTCAGATTCGAGGTGTTATATGAGAACTCAGGAGATAGCTGATCTTGATGAGTCGTAGCTCGCAGATTATAGCTTAATTCAAAAAATGTAAGCCAGTAGAACATAATAAAATTATTACGAGATATGTAGTGGGTCAGAACCTCGCCTACCATAGTGAAATGTTGGCGAGCTATGTAAGGGGTTGGAACCTCACATGTCATAGTGAAATTTTGTTGAGCTATATAGGGGGTCGGAACCTCGTTTACCACAGCGAAATGTTTTCTCAAGCTATATAGAGGATCGGAACCTCATCTACCATAGCAATGCTTTTCGAGCTATATAAGGGGTCGAAACCTCACCTACTATAGCAATATTTTGTCGAGCTATGTAGGGGGTTAGAACCTTACCTACCATAGCGAAATATTATTACGAGCTATGTAGAGGGTCAAACATCACCTATCGTAGTGATGCTTTTTTGAGTTATGTAAGGGGTTGGAAACTCGTCTACTATAGCGATATTTTCTCGAGCCATGTAGGGGGTTAGAACCTTGCCTATCCTAGCAAAATGTTTTCTCGAGCTATATGGGAGGTTGGAACTTTGCCTACCATAGCAATGCTTTTTCGAGTTATATAGAGGGTTGAAACCTCGTCTACCATAGCGATATTTTGTCGAACTATGTAGAAAGTCGGAATCTCGCCTACCATAGCGATATGTGGAGCTGTTGGCATAATAGTGAACTAATAGGTCGGAACCTATTAGCTTAATAGCATAACTCATAAAATTGGAGCATAGCACGCAATAAAAAAAATCAATAAAGCAATCAGTCAAAGTAAATCAATATAGGAATTTGGAGCATTTATTAACTTTTTAAAATTGAATTACAAATTAAATATATGTACTTAAAGAGTTATCAAAAGTATGGGCAAAGATGTTCAGCGTTCCAAGCTTGAGGGACTTTAGCTCCATTCATATTAGCCAAATGATATACTCTATTTCCCAAGCTTTCTTTGATAATGTAAGGGTCTTCCTAATTTGGACCTAATAAACCATTATTGACCTTACGAGCTTTAGGTAGGATAAGGCGCAGTGCGAGATCACTAATGTTGTAACAGTAGACTCAAACCTTTCTATTGTGGTACCTTGTGACCATTTGCTAATAAATATCTACTTTTAAACACCTCGTTTCTTTTACCTCTTCGAGGAGGTCGAAATTTGTAGCAAATAACTAGTCCTTGTTTTCTGGATTAAAGGTCACTTTACATTGCGAGGTCACTTTGAACTCTACTAAGATCATGGCCTTGAATCCGAATACCATAGAGAAGAGAGTTTTCACCAGTAGTGTTACAAGCTATGATTCTGTAGGCCCATAGTATTTTCTGTAGCTCATCCATCCCTGCTCCTTTCTTCACTTTCGGCTTTGTTTTCAAGGTCTACTTTATTATTTTGCTTACAGTTTCAACTTGACCGTCGGTTGGTGGATGATCTATGATTGAGAAGCTCTTGACAATCTTCAAGTTGTTGCAGAACTTAATAAACTGGTCGTTACTGAATTGGGTTCCATTATTTGTTACGATCCATTGAGGGACCCTGATCCTGCAAATAATATCAATTCATATAAACTTTTCTATCTTTATAGTGGAGATTGCTGCTAGCTCTTTACCTTATGCCCACTTAATAAAGTAGTCTACTGTAACCATGGCGTGCTTGTATCTTCAGCGAGCTGTTGGCAGAAGCCCAATCAGGTCTATCCCCCATATTACAAAAGACCACGAGCTCACCATTTGTTGGAGATAAACTGGTGAAACTCGCAGAACCTTGGCGAACCTCTAGCACTTATCATATCTCTTGACTGAGTTGATAGCGTCCTGTTTCATGGTGGACTAGTAAAATCCTTGTCGGAGCACTTTTTGAGCTAAAGATAGCCCTCAGCATGATTCCCACAATAACCATCATGTATCTGTTTTAGCATAGTTTCGCAATCCTGGCCATCAATGCATCTCAAGAGTGGAGTTGAGAATCTTTTCTTGTATAGCATGTCATCATAGATGCAATACCGAACTGCTTTAGCTTGTAGGCAACGTGGCTCTAGTTTGTCACTCAGCAGCTTCACATCTTATAAATAGTTCAAGATTGAGTCTATCCATGAGTTAGATTGGACAACTATGACCATCATAGAATCCTTCTCTTTTGTACTTGGGACTAGTAAGAACTCTACGGAGCTGGCTCTTAGAAAATCTACATCTCGAGTAGTTGCTAGGTGAACTAATGCGTCTGTATACGAGTTTTGAGCTTACAGGATCTGTTTCATCTTAAACTTACGGAATGTACCTAGCAAGTGTTGGACCTTCTGGAGGTACACAACTATTTTATATCCTTTGTTTTGATATTCCCCCTGGATATGGCAGACCACGAACTAAAGTTACTGAAAATTCTTAATTGTTCAACTCGCATCTCTTTAACTAAGCGCAGACCTACGAGTAGTGCCTCAGACTCAACTTCGTTGTTGATAGCCTGAAAACCAAATCTTGATGCACATATGATCTTATGCCTTTCAGGGCTAATTAGTAGAACTCCAACTCTAGCATTTTGTTTACTAAATGACCCATCAACATATAGCTTCCAAGTCAGACCTTTAGAAAACTCAACCTCTTCTTCTGTAGGCCTCATGAAATCTGCAATGAAGTCTACTAAAGTTTGGGTCTTGATTACCGATCTTGGCTTGAATTTGATGTCGAACTATGCTAGCTCTACCGCTTACTTGAGTAATCGGCCTAAAGTGTCCAACTTTTGGAGGACCTATTTCAGTGGATACTGAGTTAGGACTTCAATTCTATGGGCTTGGAAATGTGGGCGCAGTTTCCTCGATGCAACTACCAGACAATAGGCAAGTTTTTCCATTTGTGAATACATGGTTTTGGCATCGAGTAGCCTCTTACTCATATAGTACACGAGAAGCTATGTCCTATCCTCTTCTCGCACCAAAGCTACCCTTAAGGCATGTTGAAATACCTCCAGGTATGAGATGAGCTTCTGTCCTTCTTTTGGCTTAGATAGGAGTGAAGTTCGACCCATATAGTCCTTTAGCTACTAGAATGCCTCATCATATTGCTCAGTCCATTCGAAGTTTTTTACCTTCTTCAGTATATCAAAGAAAGGAATGCACTTGTTAGTAGCCTTTGAGATGAATTTGCTGAGAGCTACATCTTAACCATTAAGGCTTTGCACATTCTTAACTCGAATAGGGGACTTCATATCAATGAATGCCCTGATCTTCTTGGAATTGGCTTCGATCCCTCTATCATTTATAACAAAGCCAAGGAATTTTTCGAAGGCTACCTCAAATGCATACTTGTATGGGTTCAACTTTATCCGGTAGTTCCTCAGTATTTGGAACATTTTCTCCAGGTCGCGCACATAGTTAGCCACCTGCTTGAACTTTACCAGCATGTCATCCACGAACACCTCCATGATCCTCTCAATTTGTTTCTTGAATATCATATTGACAAGGAGCTAATAGGTTGCCCCTATATTCTTTAGTCCAAATGACATCACTTTGTAACAGTACAAGCCATGATCTATGATGAACAAGGTATGCTTTTCGTCCTCTAGGCTTATAAGTATCTAGTTATAGCTCGAGTAGGTATCCATGAAGCTCAAGAGCTAGTGACCAACTGTTGCATCCACGAGCTGATCAATTCTAGATAGGAGGAAGTTGTCCTTTGGGTATGCTTTATTTAGGTCCATGAAGTCGATGCAGGTTCTCCACTTTCCATTCTTCTTTTTCACAAACATAGGATTGACGACCCAGGTTGGATAGTAAGCCTCTTAGATGAATTTATTGGCCAATAACTTATCTACCTCCTTCTTCAAAGCGACATAGCGTTTCTCTATCATTAGTCTCCTCTTCTAGTGAACTGGTTTGTGGTGGGGGTTAATGTTTAACTTATGTGACCATGACCTTAGGATCTATTCCCACCATATATTTGTGGCTCGAAGCGAAAACATTCAAGTTCACTTTAAGGAAATTAACGAGCTAGGATCTCGCCTCTAGAGTTAAGCCTCGTCCTAGCTTAAGACATCTTTCCGCATCTACCTCACAAACTTGGACATCCTCGAGCTCTTCTATAGGCCTAATTGCTCTATCCGCACCCACCTCGCATGGGTCAATGTAGAACCGTAGGTCTTATTTTCACGAAAAATGATTTTTTCAATGAATAGTATTTCTAGGTGAATAGTATCTGTGGGAATAATAATTTTTAAAAAATGGATCCCAGGGATCAAAAGTCTTTAAATAAGTATTAGAATTATTAGAAAGTGGAATGGATCGAAAATAAGTCCATTCGAATAAATTTTAAACTATCTGAAATTTAATGTATGAAAATACCTTTTTGGAGAATAATAGATATTGATGATTTTACGCCTATTAGAATTTTTTTTTTTTTTTTTTAAAGCATGAGATTGAGAGATAGGATATCCAATTAGAGTATTACCTAGTCAATTTGATGATAGGATAACCATGGAATATTTTTAGAATTTATTAAGTGTGAATGGTAATTAAATGCATTAAGGGCAAAATGGCCATTTTAACTTCAAACATTTATGGAATTGGTGTGAGCTTCACATGGAAAGAAATTGAATAAGAAGCACAATCCATGTCATGCAAAATTAGCCAATAAAAGAATGACACATCAATTAAATAAATGGAGATTTGTTGTCATGCAACAAAAGATTATTATTATTTTTGTGACTAAATGACTAAATTGCCATTAGATAGATAAGTGATTATAAGATTTAATTAAGGGTATTTCAATAAAACTAATAAGAGGAGTTGGTGGTCATTTGTAGGTTAAATGAAGGGCATTTTAGTCAAGTTAATTAAGCCCTATATAAACTTGAGTGTGATAAGAATGCAAGAGAGGGAAGTGACGACAAAGCAAGAAAATAGAGAGGGAGAGTGCAGGTATAGTTCGGCTAACAGGGGAGGAAGAAATCTACGATAGTTGATCTAAGTTTTCATGTCAAAACTCATCAAATCTCAACAAATAAGTTGTTAGGGCAAAGGTTGAGCAAGAAAAGGAAGTGAAATAGGTAAGAAAGTTGAGTTTTTATGGTATTTTTGATGGGTTTTAATGGTGAATGGATTTAGTGATGTATATATGGCATTTTTGGTGTGATTAAAGGTTGATTATCTCTTGGTTGAGCTTGGATTTAGAGGAGACACAAAGGAAGTGGTGAATTAAGCAAACTAATAAGGTAAGGGTTCTAGGGTTTTTATGATTTTTCATGAAATTTTCAATTGAGTTGATCTTTAGGTATATGATGAATGATTGAGTGATTTTAGTGTGTTTAGTGGCCATAAAAGTGGATGAATGATATGGGATGTCACGATACTAGTTTAGGCCAAGTTAGGGTTTGATGAATACATGTTGATTTTGGTGGTTTTGATGTGCTTGTTTAAGGTTTTACTTGATTCTAAAGTGAATTGTATCTAGAAATTAAAAGAAAAGGTTGGGTATATTTATGTGGGTAAGGGTTTGGTGTTCAAGTTGTGATTTAATTGTTTTGATGCCTTTTCATGCTAATACATATGTATTCAAGTAAGTTTGGGTGAAAGAAATAGAAAGAAAAAGTTTGCGTATGGTGGATATGTTAAATTCAGCTAGAAGGATAAGTTGGTATGCAAATAGTTCTTTAATTATTTTAATGTGTTTTTGTAAATTTATGCATGTGAGTAAGTGATCTTGAATCAAGAAAATGGAAGGAAATGAATATGATGAGAAATGTACTAGTTTGTGTCAACTTTGTGATTTGATGTAGACATAATGCTTTAAGTGGAAAAATGGGTGAATAAATACTCATTTTGTGTAATTAGGTGATGAATCCTAAATTAGTATGAGTACATTCTAAATGGGAATTATGTTATACTAAATGTAGGAGTTCGAATTAAAGAAAAGCAAAAGAAGGGCTCGAAGGAGTGGTATATTAGTTGGAATCAAGTTGTGAGTGTGGTTGTTTTCAAGGTTTTTATGTATTTTATTGTTTAAAGATTTATATTTGCAAGTGTGAAATTTAGTATTCAATTTAATTATTTGAATTAATCAAACTTTCACCATAAGATCATTTTATTTATGGTACAAGTAAGTTTTTAGATTTATGTTATAAATGTAGATATATTTTAGAATTAAAACGAAATAATAAGTTGAGCGAATTACATGCTAAAAATATTTGTAAAAATTTAGGTTTTCACCTTAAAGAAAAAGCATTTTTGATTGAGAATTTTACATTAAAGAATGAAGCTTTTCTAGTAAGTTAAATTATTTTTATACCTAGTATGGCTAAGAATTCTTTAGTAAAGTAAAAGAATCTATAAATGCAAGGTTTACCCTAATCCTTAATATACTCGGTCGAAATACCCCAACGTATATAGCAAGTTGGTTGGAAGAGTCACTAACTGGGGGGTTGAGTCAATGAGTCACTCTCTGCATATGTACGGTAGTGTAGATCTGCCTAATGTGGGGAATGGATCATGACCCCAGAGTTTCCCTCATCTATGACTACACATGGTAGCATTCCCGAGCTCTAGTGGCGATGAGAAATTCCGTCATAATAGAGCTAAGTTTCCTTGGGTTGCCTTAACTAGTTTTCGAAAGAAAAGCGTGTCCATAGACGCGAAGTTTAGAAATAAAAGAAGTTTATAAAGTAAAGCATTTTATTCTTTACTAAATTTATTATTATATATTCAGAGTAAAGTTATAAATAGTTATCTCCATTAGTTTTTAGTTTAATGAGAAATTATTAATTTTTAAAAATTGTTTTGGAAAGATATTACTATATTTAGGAAGCAAATCATTGTTTGAAAAGTTTACCCACTCACTAAGTTATATACTCATTATTCTGTTTTTATGTTTTTTGAAAATCCTCCTCAAGTGCAGGAACGGGCCAGCATTCAGACGCAACACTAACAAACGTGTAGGTAGGCTGCGAACACGATACTACTGCACTTGTATAATTCTTTTAAACATCTTATGCATGCAACATATTCCGCGCTTCGATGTACTTTTTTAAATTACTTTTTTTGAATGTTTATAAACCCTTTTGAGAATTATGTTTTGTAAATGAAATTTTTGGTGTATATTATGAGTTTATGTAAATGATTTTTTTTCAAGTTTATTTTAAACTGAAAGCATGTTTGGGTTTGATTGAGAAAATGAGGGCCTAAGGCCCGAAAGCCGAGAAAGATGCATGATATAGAAGTGTTTTTCTTAAAAATTGCAGGGTGGCATTTCCAAAAAGTAACCGTTATGCTGCCGAAATTTTTATAACCCTATTCTGCAATATACTCTAAAAGAAAAAGCTTTTATTTATTTTCATCAGAAAAGAGTTTTAAAATGAGATCGATACCTCCGTGGGATCCTTTCGAGCCAAAGTGAGAGGTCAATTGAGTTCTGTCAGGGTGCTCTATAGGGACCCCCGTCGAGTTCAGTAAAGGGATCTGGGCCGAGTCCTTACAATAGAGGTCATGACTTACATCTTTCTCACTTATAACTCATGGTTTACCCCTCGAAACCACGTTTACTTTCTTTCTTCTAGTCCCTTTCTTGATTGCATCTTTGTAGTAGTGTCTAGCCAAGTGATGCTCGCCTCGCACACAACCTATTTCATTAGGGGCTGAAAATTTAACTGTGAAGGTCTTGGTAGAGGTGACTACATCCAGGTCATTCATCGCAGGTCTTCCCAAAACCACATTGTATACAGAGTGGCAATTAATTATTAGAAAATCTACTAGCACAGTAGCTTGACAACTTAAATCCTCAAGTGTAAATGGTAGTCTAATCTGGCCTATTAAAGTGATGGCATCTCCGATAAGATCTGGTTAGAATCCTGTCAGTACAGATTCCGAATGGCGACTTTATTAAGCTGCCTATAGTCGAGGCACAACCTAAGGCTCCCATCTTTCTTCTTCACAAATAATATTGGAGCTCCCCATGGTGAAGTGTTCGACTTAACAAACCCTTTATTCAATAGCTCTTCCATTTGGACCTTTAGTTCTTTTAGTTTCGCAGATGCCATCCAATACGGTGCTGTCGAAATGGGCTCCATACTAAGTGCTAGCTCAATCTCAAACTCAATCTCCTTTTTTGGTGGTAGCCTTAGAAGGTCTTTTGGAAAGATATCTGGGAACTCACAAACTATGGAAACCTCGGTTAATTGCAGCTGACTATCACTTAGCTTTACTACATAGGCCAAGTACCCATGGCATGCTTTCTGGAGCATCTTATTAGCTTGTATCACACTTACCAAGCTTGTACGGAGTATCTTCCTCACCCCACAAAAGATTAAATCTGGTTCCCCGGACTTGCTGAACTTGACTTCCTTTCGGTAACAGTCTACTGTGGCACAATGCTTGGATAACCAGTCTATGCCCAAAATGACATTAAAGTCGTGAATATTCAACACTATTAAATTTTCCTCGAATTCACGACCTACTATAATAACCTTACTTTCCATATATACCTTGTAAACCCTTACGTCTCGATTATGAACTTCTTACTGTTAGACGATAGATTATAAAATTAAAAATGATAAATCTCGCCAACTTTAAATTAATTAGGGACATGAAAGAGTTTATAGCAATTATAGAAGCATACGCTATTGGTTTAAGAAGGATAAAGTTGAATAAGGGCAAAATCGTATTTTTACAAATAAGAGATAATTTATAAGTGACAATATGGTTAAGTCCAAAAATAAGAATTATATATACAAATATCCATAAGAATTAGATAATTACCACTTGATTGAAATTAAGATTTTAAATGATAGTCAAAATAAGTCAAAGAGGACATGATGGTCATTTTAGGAAAGGTCACTTATATATATATAAGTGACACTTAGAAAAAAATTTGAAAAAGAAAGAAGAGAGTGTCGTGAGATTTGAGAGAGGAAGAAAGGAAGTGCACGACAAAGAACCAAGGAGAAGAAGAGAGTTTCCAAGCAATTGTCCAAGTTTCAACTCACAACTTTAGGATATTTTCAAGCTAAACTAACCACCTTAAGCAATAACTAAAGTAAGATATCCTCTTTTTTCACAATTTTGATGCTAGTTGGATTTGTATGGGTATGATAATAGTTATGTTGTTGTAGTGTGTTGTGATGAGTGTTTTACTCATAAAACAAGTATAGATCCCTAAGTGTGTGATATGGAAGCTTAGATAATATGTTATAGTGTATGGATGTTATACTAGGGTTTATAAATGGAAAATCTTAAATGATGATTTGAGGAAGTGAAATGTCAAATAAGTTGCACATATGTTGTTTGTTGAAATGTCTAAAAGAGTAACTTAGTGAAAATAGTGAAAATAAAATGAAATGAAGTGTTGGATGAGAATGTGTGGGTGCATATGTGGAATGTATAATATCATTGTGTTTTGATCCAAATAAGCTTAGATTCATACATGGTCAAAGTTAGGAAAACATAAAGAAATGATAGAATTGTCACAAGAGTAGTATTGAGCTAAGTTGAGAATCCCAACTCAATGAAGAGGCGGTGATGACCTACACTCTTCAAGCTTATTCGGGGTTGTTCTAGACCTCAAAACATGCCTAGGGGACATAGTAAACCATAGAAATTGGAAGGGAACAATTCCGATAAAAATTAAGCAAGTTATGGCTCAAATAGTATATTTATGTAATCATAAAGTAAATTGTGAATACAAATGCATTCTCCGATGCATGAAATCAATATATTATATCATAATTAGGAAAAAGAACCTTAGATACAAAAGAATTGAAGTCGTCCCATGTAGGATGCCACAAAGGTGCATCAAAAGGTGTCGAAAAATAGGCATTTTTCATAGGTTTTTACCCTCGATACTTAGAATTTTTCGAAACCATTTTACGGGTGACCTAAGTGAGAGTTAAGGAGGTGATTAGAGTGAAAATGGAGTGAAGAAAATCGCTAGGATAGGCCCTAGCATAGCCTCAGGTTTTAAGGGGTCCAAAAATGGTGATTTCGTGTTCCGGGCCTCCGGCTAGGGGTGGGCGTTTTCGGGTTCGAGTTGGGTTGGGTTGAAAATCTCCCAACCCAACCCAATTTAATTTTCAACCCAACCCAACCCAACCCATTCAATTTTTTTTAAGATGTAACCCAACCCAACCCAATAAAAAAATGATCGGGTTGGGTTGGGTTGGGTTGGGTTTGTCGGGTTGGATTTATAAATCCTCTAGATTTATAAACCATTTGAGGTTTCTGATTTTTTCTCTTGTGTCTTCATTCTTCTACTCTAGATTTGTAAATCTTCTATGATGAATTTCATGTAGTGGCGTAAAAGTGTATGTCTAAGAAAGATTTTAGATAGGAAAGACTTGGACAGGGGTGGGCGTTTTATAGTTCGGGTTGGGTTGGATTGAAAATCTCCCAACCCAACATGGGTTGGGTTGAAAATTTTTCAACCCAACCCAACCCAATTTAATTTTCAACCCAACCCAACCCAACCCATCCAATTTTTTTTAAGATGTAACCCAACCCAACCCAATAAAAAATGATCGGGTTGGGTTGGGTTTGTCGGGTTGGGTTGAAGATGCCCACCCCTACCTCCGGCGATCATTTTAAGCATTCCGAAGTGTCTCTAGGTGATAATAAATAAGATTCGTTCAAAGAAATCGGAATCAAAGAGTCTCGGCTGAGTTAAAATCGAGTTAGAAAGGTTATAGTGTAAAGGGTGGTCAATAGAGAAAACTTTGTTGGAAATGTTATTTTAAGTTTTGAGTTATGAAATTGTCGCAAGTGATGATAAGAAATTGACGTGTAGGTGACGAGTGAGCGAGCGAGGCATGAGAGGCTCGTTGAGATGCTTGACTCGAGCTTGTGCGGATTGAGGTAAGTATCATACCACTTGCGTCTATTTTGATTTCTATGTTAAATCTTGTATATAGTTGTTAAATGAAAACAAAAATGATTTTCAAATTCCAAATTTCAAGCTTTTAGCATGTGAGTTCCTTATGGAATTCACGAACTGATAGAATTAACACAAAGTTGCTTTTAAAATATTCGAATTAAGAAAATTTTTAGAGTTTGAAAAGTAAGAAATTTTGTACTTTTGCACTTAATGAAATTAATTTCGAAACCCATGTATATACCTTTACATTATATGAGATATAGCGCTACGTGACGATACAAAAAATTTAGTTCGTAGTCGCTCAGCTTACAGAGTATTTAGCATTATGTGACGTCGCAGAAAATTCTATCCATAGTTGCTCAGTTTTCTAGAGTATCTAACGCTACATTGCAACGCAGACAATTTCGCACGTAGTCGCTTAGGTGTACAGTTTGGCACTACGTCATGATGCAGCACATTCCGCTCGTAATCGCCTAAAGTTATAGCACTACAATTGTGATGGAAAAAATTTTGCATTGTAATTGCTCTGATACGAAATTATTTCACACTACGTTACGATGCAGTAAATTCCGCATCGTAGTGGTCGAGATATCTTAGTAGCTTCACATTGGTGTTAGTTAGAATCACCCGTGATAGTTGAGCACTTTAGGGGTACAAATGGGGTTTTCAGAAAGAAAACTTTAAAAATTCGAAACTTTTAAGGTTAAGTAAGTTTATAAATTATTACACAATTATATAATTATTTTACATTGGTCTGTTGTACTAACGTGTTTACTTGTTATATAGCTTGTACATATTATTGGGTGCTATCGTAGGACGGTGGGACGAAGAGATTTGCATTACATATATATAGGTGGGCGAGTCACGAAATATGTTTGTATAAATCATGTACATGGGTTGAACATATCAATTATGGAAAACACATGTATTACACCATAATCTTGACATCTTGCATTTTTGGAATTGTATATTTGTAAATGTTATTGTAAATGGTTGTGAATTTTCATGTATGACATATATACATACATCCTATTATGAGTTCATGCATATTGATTGTGAAAAAGTGTGGTGAAAATACATGTTTGTGGATGAAAGAAGTTAGGTGGAAATGGAAAAATAGTCGAAGTGTATTTTATTACAGGTAAAAATTTTGGAAACCCTATAATTGCAGCCGTTATGCTAACAAAAGTTTTGTAAAACCATTTTAAATTGAATTGCGAAAAATCTACATCAATCCAACTATTTTAAAAAGAAAAACAAAATCTTTAAGTTAAAGCGAGTAAACAGGCTAAGTAATTCAGGGGTTCGCTTCTCGGAATTCTTAAATCCGATAAGTCGAGTTCAGGAAGTCCGTTGAAGTGTCCGACGGGATCCTCCAGACAAGAACTCAAAGAAGGTCTAGTTCGGATCCTATCATACTTGATCTACTACTAATGAATCACCTATAGGAAGTGACACGACCATCTTATAGTCCATAAGACTTGTCGCCACTCTAACTCTACCCAAAAAGTTCCTCAAAACAAAAGAATGGGTGGCTTCTAGGTTTACCAATACATGTGCATCTGAGTCAAATAAGGAGATAGTACCTGTGACAACCTTTGGAGCTGCATCGGTCTCCTACTATGTCACTGCATATACTCTAACTGCCTAGCTACAGGGTCTGCCAGGATATCCTCTGGGTGGTATACTCCTATTGGGTCCACCACTGGCTGGCTCTGCTCCCGTAACTCCTCTACTCTGGGGACCTCCCCTCACAAGTCAATGACCTCTACTAGTCTACCCTTAAACTATGGATCTGACCTTTATTGGGCTCGATACGACTGCACTGGGGCAGTCTCTCATGAAGTGACCCTCTTGACTGCATCTAAAGCATCCTGTCTTGCCTATAAAGCACTCGCTTGGATGCGATCTTCCACACTTACTAAAGACTGGTCGGTTCCTCCAGCTTTGCTTGCTTCTGGACCCACCAGATGACTGAAGGTAACTCTGACTAGTCTAGGCCCCTTGACTTTGTTTGCGGCCAACAAACCCTGTAGGTTTCTGCTCACTCTTGGCCATTTTACTGGAGCCACCTTACTAGCTGTCGATCCAGCTACGTTTTTGACTGAACTGTTGCTTTGGCTTAGGGAACGTCTTTACACTTCTTTTAACTCTAGTAGTTGCCTCCACCAACACCCCATACCAAGTGTGTACTGTTAAGGTCACATATGTCCTGATTCTCAGAGTCAATCCTATGGTGAACCTATTCATCTTTTATTCTTCATTTTCTGAAATATAAGGGACATGGTGAACTAACTCCGAGAACTTCTTCTCGTACTCTGCTACTGTGAGCATCCCCTGATCAAATCTGAAAAGCTTTTGTATCTTTACATCCTTATAGCTCTTGAAGAAAATCTTGTTTGTGAACTCTTTCTTGAAATCCACCCAAGACACCCTCTCTGGATGCTCTCTCAGATGCACCTTCCATCAATTCTTTGCACGGTCTTTGAGGAGGAAAGTTGAAAAAGTTATCATATGTTCTTTAGTACAGCCCATAACCTAGAATATCTCTTTGTTTGTCTCCAGTCATGACAATGCTCGTTTTAGATCTCCTATGCCATCATAAGGCTTAGCACCTAACTTATAGGTGCACTCTATCGATACCCCTATCTCCCGTGACTACTGGAGTGTCGCTGCTAACATTTGTGCCATCTACTCTATATTTTTGAGAGCAAGCTCTGCTCGGGCTAACTGCGATGTCTTTGGATGGGAAGAAACGGCTAGCACATTGACTGATTCATCAACATACTCTTCTTCTGATGGGGGTGCCTTTGTGGTTGCCCTCATCGTCCGGTGACGACCACGACCATGACGCTGCATATCTCTATATTTTTCCAATTAGACATAAAACTCATATTAAAACACTAATAATGCATGAAATAACTCTGAAACCCATGCAATGCTGAAACTTTAATCTTTATGACTTATTAAATCTTATGCCTAACTCATGCATAACTCATGCATCAATTAGCTCATACTTCATGCATAAATAGTTTTCAAATACTTTCTAAACTTTATCTCAAAACTTTACAAAACCGGGCTCTGGTACCAACCTGATAAGACCCAAACCAGATTCTCTCTCTAGACTCCTATCTAGAGGGTCTTGTCTGGCACTCCAACGAATCTCTTATTACCTTACTCACGGTCAAGAGAGACCCGCAAAGCGAACCTTTGAGATACTTTATCTGTTTATTTTACTTTAACTAAATCAATTTCTATTTCTTTAAAAATAGTTGGGTTGGTATAAATTTTTTGCGTTTGATTAAAGAAAATTCAACAGCATAACGGTTGTATTCTGGAGATTACCAAAATTTCCCTGCAATAATATATACTTCTAACCATTCTCAATAGCCATCCAACTTATTTTGTTTACAAACATGCATTTCACAATCAATTCACAACCATTATGCATAATAATCATGGTAGAATATATATACGTATCATAAGTGAAATTTACAAGTTCATCTAACATAGTTTACAAAAGTTTACAAGTTTCAAAAGTATATTTCCGAATGTTGCAATGTAACACATGCACTTCATTGTTTTTGTAATCACAAAACATAGCACGATACATATATATAATGTTTCCATTTGTTGCGCTCACCTATATTTTCGAGGAGGTGATTCTTATACTTCGTCCCCCAATAGAAAGACCTGAACAAATTTTTATGCTACAACAAAGAAACTTCATTAGTTTGATCAATATAATGAGTATGAAAATCGTCGTATAAATATTTATAACTTGTTTTGATACTTATAAAGTTTAAATTAAAACTTTATTACTAAAAGTACAATGTGTACCCTAATAAAAATTCAACCCAAACTACGACTAACTACGCAGCTCAAGATGGTAAATGACGTGGCGATTTCAATTGATGTCAACCGTGACCCTACTGAGATATTTCAACAACTACGTGTGGAATTTACTGCATCGCAAAACGTAGTGTGAAATAATCTACACTCTAAGAAACTACATGCGGAATTTTCTACATCGTATATTGTAGTGCTCAATACTTTAACTTTTACAACTACGTGTAGAATTTTCTGCATCGCATCGCAGTGCAAGGTAGTTATGAATCTAGGCGACTACGTACATAATTTTTTGCATCGTAACGTAGTGCTAGAAAATCTGAGAATCTTAACAGTTACGAGCAGAATTTTCTGCATCGCCATATAGTGCTAACTAGCATATAAACTTTAGGAGTACACATGACCTTTAAAAACCTTTTTAGCGAGTGCATTAAGCACTAAATTTCTTTATCTTTAAAAACCTTTAACTAAACTTTAAACTCAAATCTATTTGAAATACTTTAGTTTCGATTTTCATTTCTGAATCCGATACAAGAAACTTTTACACAAAATATAAATTTGGATTTTTGAAATTCGTTTCACAATTCCTTTTTGACAATACATATTTATATTTCAACTAGAATTGAAATAGTGTAGGTAGGTGGTACTTACATTGGTTCACGACCCACCAAAATCTTCAGTAGCCTTCTCATGCTCCTTTTGCTTGCTCGTCACCTGCACATCACATTCTTATTTAAAGTGTGCCACAGTGAGCTAGACACAGCTTTTCATATGTCTTTTAATACACTTTACTCTTAAACACATTTTTTAGACTAAAACTTTCTCGTCTAGGTTCTAACTCAATCAAAGTTTTAAAATTACGATTTCTTTGTAAAAGTTTTATTTTTATACCCCTGGGAACATCCCCACGCAGTTCGTATAATTTTTAGAGGCCCGAAATGAAAAATCAAAATTTTCAAACCCCCTTTGACATAATAATATTCATAGTCCAATCATGGGCTGTTTTGCTTCCGTTTTCACTTATATCATCTCCCTATCTCTCACTTAGGTCCCTTATAAAACAGTTTTGAATAATTTCAACTATAGAGAGGTGAAACCTATGAAATATCTCCATTTTTCGACACTTTTTCGTGTCAAAATCTATCCTTTTAACATTTTAAACTCAATTTACTTCCTACTATGATTCTTAGATTTATAGATGCTTAATTATGATCATTCATTATACTAGCATGCAAAGATGAAGTGGCATTGCATAGTAACCAACAATGCCCTTCATCTAGCCTAAACAACATTCTTGAACTAGCTTTTTTCCTTTTTCAATTCTATCATTTCCAAATGATTTCATAGCATCTAATATTCCTTAATTCATACTCATATGTATCAAAGTTCAAAGAAATCACATATTCTCCCATTATAGTCGAACCACTCTAACACACACCACAATTTACTTCTTTCAATTTTTGAAGCTTTTCATTGTAAATTCTCTTAGATAATTTATCAAACACTTAATCTACAAGTAAATTTGCTATAAACATGCTTTAATCACTACTTCGGGTTTCATCCATATACATTATAATTAGCATTTCATGCATAGCTTTTATCAAATCAATTTCCCTTCTTAGTAATTCATAACTATAATCTTGATTTACCTCAAGATTCCATCAACAACACAACAAGAAAACAAATCAATCCATCATCACATTATACAACCCAACTACTATCATTTATTTTCTTTATGTTTCTTTCATTTCCTCAGTTCAAAATAAGTTGATCTATCTCTAAACATGTCAAACATTTCACAAATCCATCAATTTATCTTTCAAACCTATAACTCATTAAAACCCATGAAAAATAAGTGAACTTACCACTTAAAATTGACTTTTAATGGTTGGATTTTGCTCCTAAGCTTGTGTACACCCTTAAGGGACTTGAAAACCACTTGAAAATCACCTCAATACCTTCAAAATAAGTTGTTGTCCTCTAGTGCTCTTTGTTGCCCGAGCTCCCCTGCAATCTCCTTTTTCTCCCTCTCACTATCTATTTTGCTTCAATTTTTCACTAAGTGTTGAAACCAACACTCATATATATAGGCTTCACTTAAGAATTTGCCCTTAAAGTTTGGTACTTATTCACATGTCATGTCACTTCCTAAAATTTAATCAATTTGTCCTCCAATTTTTGTTTAACTTCCATGGCATTCTTACTACTTTAATAAATTTCATAATTCCTATACTAGTTTATTCTAATCCCATGTACACATACATATAACCATAATTTAGAACGATAATTATTTTGCCCTTCTCTTAAATTTATTTTACTATTTGGTTTAAACAATTTTCACTAACACTATAATATTCTTTATAAGAAAAGTATTTATGGAATTTAGTATTTCCACCCCATAATCTATCTTCTAGTACTGAGAAATTTAATATTATGAATGGAGACTTACAACTTATTTCTTAGCTACTTTACTTACTACATTCATTCCTTGACCTCTTGCCTTGCTTTTTTACTTGCTTACTGCTTCAAATCACCATATCTACATATAAAAATTTTATTAAACACTTGCAGAATAAGAGCTGTTCTCGACAGCTTTCTCACTAGCATAAAATCATAAAAACTTACTTTTATCACTTAGATCTTACCAGATCTGATTTTTAAATCTGTTCTTTACCTTCCAGCGACCTGATTTTCCTTCCAAGGTTGTAGAAATCTAGCTTGAATTTGCGGTTGCTCAACTCTGCTCTTGCTGCTGCAACCTCTCTCTCCCTTTCTAGATTTTTCTTTTTCTCTTCCCTCTCCCTCTCTTTCTTTCTCCTAATAAATGCTCACCATGCCCACATATTTATAAGCATGGTCAAGCTCATCCTTTACCCTCAAACATTTCTAAATTTATCATTTTACCAATCTCTAGAGAATTCTTTTGTTTTCCACCATAACCTTGTCCTTTCCCTCTATTTATAGGTTTGACACTTTTATAGAAATCTTTTATTTACATTAGTTGTCCCTCAACTTTTATAATTTAAATGTACTCTCGATTCTTCCAGAAGCCCTATAAAAATTAAATTCCACCTTCGAACAATTTAAAATCCTTTTTATTATTTATAAAAAAATATATATATATAGATATCTTATTCCGTACATGGGTACAATACAACTCGAGAGAAGGTATTATACATGATGCCCACTCTAACCGTTAAAGGGGAGGATATACTTTAGTATTCTAAAAATATTTTTATTTCTCTTTCTTTTCTCAAAAATTTTCTAAAAACATTTTTGCAAGTAAAATTCCAAATATATTTATAAATATATTTTGTAAAACTTCCCATACTAAAATTTAGTTTTCAACCAAAATCTTATCCATGCATATTCATATCAAAATCATAGTTCTTCATGCAATTTATAAAACATTTTATAAATTTTCATAAGTCAATTAGTTTATTCATGGACTATAAAACATAATATACTGTATTAGTTTGTAATACACTCTTTGGAAACACAATACAAATTATAAATTTTACAAATCATCAAACATACTTTAAAAATTCCAAAAGGGATAGTTTTTGATTTTACAAAACATAAAGTATACTTTTAAAATCACTAAAATATAATCTTAAATCTTTAGATTACAAAATATACTTTAAGATCTCAAAATCAAATAATTTAATTCATAAACCATATAGCATGGTTTATTTTATTAGATTGTGAAAACATACTTCAAAACCATATAACATAACTCACCTTGTAAATTTGTAGAACATACTTTGGAAACTATAAAATCAAAGCTTATTTGGTTGAGTAGTAAAACATACTTTGGAAATTTAATTACATAATATAAAGTTCTTAAATCACCAAACATATTTGAGAATCACTAAAAGCATGGTTTTCTAATTTCATAAACCAATCGATATACTTTAAATGCCATAAAATAAAATTTTAAATCCTTAAACCATAAAGTATCATTCAAGCTTCCAACACAAAATCACTACTTTATAATCTCAAATTATTTCTTAGGATTTATACCATAATCTAAAGTCCGTAAAAACATAATATAGAGTTTATAAAACATAACCTAAAGTTGATAGATTCTAAATGTACTTTAAAATTTCAAAACCTATTGTAAAATCCATAATTCAAACAACATATATACTAATCATAACCCATGTTCTTCAAATCATAAAACCTACTTCAAAATCTTAAAATATACTTTAAAATTCATAAATCACAAAATATCTTTAAATCGCAAAACTAATAAAAGTTGAAACATAATAAAAACACTTCCATAAATCAAGTTAAGAGAAGATATCCACTCACTAGGTTACTCCAAGCTCTATGAAATTCTTCTTGCACTTGTCTTCTTCCTTCGAACCCTTTTCATCTAAAACAACATCAAAATTTACTTAGAATCTATAAGAACTAAACCAAGGAAATTGATCCTAAATTGAAACTAGTTTCTTACCACCAATCCTTCTCCAAACTTTCATGATTTCCTTCACCTCTTCTTATTTCTCCTTCCTTCTTTCTCCTTCCTTGCCATTGATTTTTCTTTCTCCTTGTGAGGGGTCACTACTACAAAACAGCTAAAAGAAATCGGTTATTTTATATGCTTAACATTGGTTTTCATCAATTTCATAACTGTTATCTATTTGAGCGATGTTAAAAAAAATTAAATACAACATCGATTATTAACCGATGTATATATGAAAATTATTACATCAGTTAAATATAAAACAGATGTTTTTTAGAAGTTAATAAACATCAATTTTAATAAAGAAACCAATGCATTTAAGAAAAATAAAAGAAACCAGTTTCTTACTAAAACCGATTTGTTTCTTTATTTTTTTTTATTTTTTTTTATTTTTAAATTTTTATATACCACGACTGGTTCTTGATGTTACCTAAATTACATTATATAATATGCACAAACATTCTAAAATTTAAAGTAATTTAACAATAATATGGCTTTTTTTTCCCCAATAGATCAATAATAACTGTCCAAAAACAAAGCTAATAATATATAATTCCAAGCAAGTACAAATATACATGTACTAGTACATTCCAAAGTCATATGCCAAACAAGTGCCCAAAAGTCTACTTTTGAAAATTAGCTATTTCTAACACAAATACTTCAGAGTATACTTCTGATTAAAATTAACATATAATTAACTACATACATAAATTTATAGAAGTTCATCAATGAATTGAACCCATTCACTCCGCACAAAATCAATATCCTCTTAGATTGTATTTCTTCTTCTCTACCATCTATATGAAAGCATGTATAAGAATTATTAACATCATGATAGAAACATATATGAATACATAAAACATTAAGCTTTAATATTCACACCTTCATTGAAATAGATATTGATGATGATATCTCTCATTAAATTCATAATGTAGTAGCCACATTCAGAATTCCCAAATCATTAAGGACACTATAAATAAAATGTATAATCACATTAATAAAACATTTTGTAAATATTCAAATAAAATTTTATATGCATAACAATAATAAATTAGATAATTTAATTATATCGTTACCTTTAAAATCTTAAAATAAGGAGAACTCTGAACAACCTTTCCCATATGAGCAGCACACATTCTAAAAGCACTTCATAAACAAAAAAGGAAAAAAAAAAAAAAACAAAAAAGACAAATATATATAAGTTTTAGCAGGTAACAAAACAAATATTTAAAAATTAAAAACAAAAAGTAATTACTTACACAGTAATTATATTCTTAAGGTTTGGAGGGATGCCTTTTTGTAACGAATCCAAAAAATGCACAATATTATTATATGGATTCAAAATAACTAACATCCAATGAGCTCTACATTAATTCAAGAGAGGAATCTTGTTACTTATGACTAAAATGATGAAAATAATAATCAAGATGCAATGTGCTTCAAAAAATAAAAATAAAAAATAAATAAAGATGCAATGAAACATACACATGGTGATAAGGAGCCAAAAATATTTGATCAGTTGTTGCATTCTCCAATCTTTTGGCCAACTTACATGCTCTATCATCAGCAGTGCTCATGCTTGAAGCAATAACATTTGGATCAACTCTGGAAATGTTTTAAATATTTATGGTTTTGTTAGATTGTGAATTTTATAAATGGTATGCCACTTTTAGAATTTTATATATGTGTATATATAAAACAAAATAAGTATTCATAAGAATGTGAATATTCACGACTTTTTTTTTAATGCAAAGGACAGTTCCGGGATGCAAAAATGTGCTCGCAACTTGCATGTAAAAGCAGAAATTAATAAAGAATCTGGATAATTATATGCAGATATGTATAGTTTTTATAAGGTTTGGGCATGGGAAATATGAGATATTAATGGGATACTTTTTGATAAAACAAGAATTTAGTCCATAACTCACTCAGAAGACAAAAAAGTATAAAGCAACCACTGATCCAAAGTAGTTTCTAATCTTGTCCGCCTTTGTCTTTTCTTCATGTCTTCTTTGTTATAATTATATAAGTGCATAATATATGAGTTGCTTTAGAAAATTAGTTACAAAGTTTTAACATAAAGGAAAAATCTAATCATTATATCTAAGTTACTGGATCAATGTTAAAAACCTGAAATTACATTTTTTTTTTCAATTAATAGACAAGGCTCACAATTAAGAAATTGTTGGTGATAAAGACAAAGGATAAATTATAAGAGCCTAAAAACCTATGACATTTATTTTGTACACCAAAACTGCACAGAATCATGTCAAACAATAAAGACAGTCTTTTCTTTTTTCAATTATTAAAATAAAAATAAAAAAAAAATAAATAAAAAAAAAAAAAAAAGCAGACTGCCAAGAAAAAATATTAAGATTTTAGGTGTAAATATAACCTTTCTATTTAGCAATGGTTCTGGAACGTCCCCTATGCTGAGCTAGTCTGCACAACAACATTGTATATTTACTATTAACTTATGCATCATCTCATAATTAAGGTAGGCTTCCCATCTAGCATAAAAATAAAATTGTCCAGACAGTAATGTGAAAGAGAGAATTATTGAAACTTTCGTATTTCGAAAAAGATTAAATGAAATAGTTTACTGAATAAAAACCTGACAGACAATCTTAGTGTAAATGTGAAAATTGAATAACAAAAGATCAAACAACATACCCCTCAACAACTGCAGTTTTCCCCACCCCATCTTCACCAAAAATGACAGGATTGTTTTTGGTTCTCCTAGACAATGTACGGATACATCTCTGAATCTCATCATCTCCACCTACAACAGGATCAAGTTTGCCACTCTTAGTAGGCTAGGTCAGATCATTCCCATATTTCTTCAGCACCGTATAATTTAGATTGGGATCTTGTACTCCATTCTTTCCATTGGGACCTACATCATTAAGGCAATGTGAGAAGAAAATAGCTAACAGGGAAACCAAGGAATTAAGAATACATAGGAGTAAGATCACCTCAAGTTGTCACATAAAAAAATAACTTCAATAATATTTTTCCAAATTTTTAAATAGAACTTATAAATACCAATGTTTATTGTGACGAAAATCAAGCTAGATTCACCTCAATTTTAACATAACCTATTCTATTAAATCTCTAGAAAGTAAAATTTAAGCAGTAAGACTGCTTAAGTATTGCACAGGAGAGAACTACAATCTACCTCAATATCCAAAAACAAGGATGCAGCAGTAAAACACATGTAAAGAATCCATGGGACAAGATATTTGCCACATTCAAACATATAAATGATTAGGCCTGGGCTAGGCATGACATTTTAATTGCTAGGATATGATTTATAACCCTCAATTCAAAGATGAATCTCAAGTTGGGAATGGACACAATGCATCACAGATAAGAAAGGTAAAAAAACAGAGCAATATCATATTTGATCAAAATGTAGTAAATTAAAGGTGTTCATTCATACTTTGATAGGTTGTTTTTTTTATTGCTACGAACAGGTGTAATGGCATCCTTCAAATTTTCCAAGCTAAGCTGGCGACTCTTGAATAGTTGTTGCTTGAACCTATTGTTTGAATGATATGCCGGTAGTAGATGCTCTACCGACAGAGAACCATCCACATTTGTTTTTTATTCTTTCGAGCATTATCTAAGAGGGAATTAATATTGGTCCACTAGTGTTACCTGTCACTTGCCACCTGCTATAATGTCATAACCACACATCAAACACTAATGGCACAAAAGTGACAAATATATCGTCAAAATACTTTTGGTTGTTGGAATATGAAGTCATCATCTGCAGCCTTCAAAACTGAGTTGTTATCAAGTCCTGTCATAGTGAATATTCTTTGAGCCAAACCATAAAGAGCTTTTATCAAATGTTCAAAACTGAGTTGTTATCAAGTCCTGTCATGGTGAATATTCTTTGAGCTAAACCATAAAGAGCTTTTATCAAATGGTCACACTCTACCACCTGTTAATCACTGTCTGCCTCTTGCAGCTTCCATAGCACCAATAATGCCCTCCCATGCTGTATCAGCAAACTCTGTTGGTTTTCTCTGGAAAAATATATACACATCAACCAAATGGACAACCATATAACCAAGAAATTCAACCTATTAAAAACCATTTTAGGAGACTTTCACTTCCCATCCTCATCACTTCACTAAAATATCAGCATTCAAGATAAAAAGAACCAATTTCTTGAAAAACATTCAAAAGTCTCCTCTGTTTGAATTTCAACAACAGCTGCATTCTCTCCCATTAAAATGTGTTATATCTCAGATTTGATAACTACAAGAGCGACAATGAATATCAGCATTCAAGATAAAGACTACCAAAGACGAACCACTTCTAATCACTACAACTAACTTTCATCTCTAAAACCACAAGTAACAAAATCTGAAAATCAAATTTAACTTTTAATTAGAATCAACACAAAGAAAAGAAATATATTAAATCATCATTCAATGAAATTCAATAAAAATAAATAAAAAGGGGAAACAAAATTGCAAAATGAAAAGACAATAAAAGAATAAACCAATTCAAAAAACTAATTCAAGAACTCAATAACAACTAAACCGTTACTTGAACCTGAAAGTTCATATATATGTATATATATATAATTTGAAACGTAAATTTCTCCAAATCTACCTTCAAAAGATTGTCTAAAAGAATCCAAATATATACAAATTTGAATAAACAGAATCCCTAGATCCAACAAAACATGCAGCAGTGGCAAATCTAACTGTTAAAACAGTAGCGGTTTCAAAAGTTCAACTGCAAAAGTTGCAGATCTTATATTCATAAAAAGAAATTAGTGTTGAAAAGAGAAAACTAGGGCTCGGGCTGAGTAGTGTTGAAAAGAAGAAAGAGGAAGCTAAGTAGTGTTGAAGAGAGAAGCAAAAGGAGACCTGGTAGAAGTCGTAATTGGGTTCATCTTCGTCGTCTCTGAAGACCTGGTAGAAGATCGATGGTCGAACGGCGAAGCTGGGTTGAAGCAGGTGCGGCGGCTGTGATGAAGAGAGATGAAGAGAAGAGAAAATATGATAGGGGTCGGGTAGCTAGTGAGGGTTTTAAGATTTCCAATTACTTATCAAATCTGTTTTGAGAAAAAGAGATGTGTTAAATTAAACACATCCACATGTGTTAACAACTTGACCGATGTACTGATAATGTATTCAATTTCAAGACATCGTATTTTATGTAACCGATGTTTTAACTTTATTTTTAAATCGATTTTGAAAAATCGACATATTGTTAGTGATATCTTTGAACATTTTTGTAGTAGTGGGTGTTCGGCCAAGTTATGAAATATAGGTGGGGTTACTTTTTAATTAACATAAAATTACATTTATATATATTCTCATGCATGGCTCAAATGTTATACACCTAGCCATCTTTTTCACCACTCAATTTTCTATCAAATAAAAATCTAACCAAGTGTCCCTTTGATTTCCAATCTTGCCCCTCCCATAACATTTTGCTTCCATTCTTATCCTTTTTAGAGATTTTTTTTCTTTGCATTTTCAATTTTGTCTTTTTTATAACATTTCATTTCCATTTTTGTCTTTTCTAAAAATTTCTTTCTTTTCCATCAATTGCATTTTAAAAGTTTCATAATTCCTTCTCTTTTATGGTGGACAATTCTACCCCTCTTACTTACTCTTTCTTTACAATTTTACCCCCCTTACATTCTCCTTTTTATCTATTTGTCCTTGATAGGCATATTTGAAAGAACAATTAGATGTGTTTAGAAAAGAATTTGGCCATACTAGTTTCTAATTGAACTCGAATTATTTTCTTTTTGGGCTCTTCAATATAATTTCTATTAGGGTCTCACCTAAACTTCATTTAGATATACTTATATATATAACCTATTAAACCAATTTGGTTCAGGGTGTTACGATACATGTCTCATGTGTTATCCTTATCACCCAAAATTTATTTTCTTTCTCTTTTGTTTCCATGTCATCCGAAATTGCACTCCTTTTGTTTGTCCACATATGTTTTTCTTTTTTTAACACCAATGAGTGTATATTTAAAAAAAGGAATTGGACAATACAAATCCAAATTTTTAAGTTTACTTAAGTTTTGAGCTCCATACTTTTTATGTGGCCATTCTTTTCATCACTCTAATTTGACCCCCTTTTTAAATTAGAGGTTTGTAATTGAGTCCCTTTTGACTTATTCATATAAACCATGTTTATACTTATTTAACGAAAAAATTCATTTTACTATATTTATTTAGATCCGAGTGTTACACATTTTGTAAAACTTTCCATATCAAATATTAAACTTCCAGCAAAAATCTCATCTATGCATATATATACCAAAAATTATAGTTTCTCATGAAATTTATAAAACATGCTATAAACTGATAGAACCCAACCCAGACTCTCTTTGATCTATTATCTTGAGGGTCCCGCCGGGTACTCCAACGAACTTCTCTTAATCCAACTTGTCGGAATAGAGAGATCCGCAGAGCGAACCCTTTAATCTTTCTCGAGTTTCTCAATTTAACTCAATTGTATCCTTTACTTTTGAAAATAATTTGGGTGGATAAAAATTTTTCACAATTCCCTTTACAACAATTTTCAAAAAATTTCGACAACATAACGGTTACATTTTTAAGGTTTCCAAAATTTTTACTTGCAATAAAACACACTTCGACTATATTTCCATTTCCTCCCAACTTCTTTAATCCACAAACATGCATTGTCACACACTTTACACAATCAATATGCATGAAATTATAGTAGAATGTATAAGTATATATATACATCATACATGAAAATTTATAACTATTTTACAAATACATAATCCAAAATGCAAGATGACAAGATTGTAGTGTAATACAATTGTTTTTCCAACATTAATATTTTCACTCATGTGCATGATTTATACAACCATATTTTGTGACTCACCCCACCTATCTATATGAAGTGAAAATCTCATCGTCGCACCGTCCAATGACAACACCCAATGGAATATATAAACTACACAATAATTAAATAAGTTGGTGCAACAAGCAATATAATATAATATGCACTAATGTAATAAGTCATAAACTTATTCATCCTTAGAAATTTCAAAATCTTAAAGTTTTCTTTCAAAATCTCCATGTATACCTTTAAAATACTCTAACCATCACGGGCGATTCTAACTAACGCCAACGTGAAGCTACTAAGGTATCTCAACCACTACGATGCAAAATTTACTGCATCACAACGTAGAGTGAAAATCTCTTATCTGAGCAACTACAATGCAGAATTTTCTACATCGCAATTGTAGTGCTATAACTTTGGGCAACTACGAGCGGAATGTACTGCATCGCAATATAGTATCAAATTATGAAGCTAAACAACTATATACAGAATTGTCTGCGTCGTAACGTAGCACTATATATTCTAGTAAACTGAGTAACTACGGATTGAATTTGTTGCGTCGTCACGTAGCGCTAATTACTCTATAGACTGAGCGACTACGAACGGAATTTTCTGCATTGTCACGTAGTACTAAATCTCATATGATCTTAAGGTATATACATGGGTTTTTAAAAAAAAAAAAAAAAACTAAATTTACCAAGTGCACAAGCACATAACTACTTATTTTTTAAACTAAAAAAAAAGCCTCTCCTGATTTAATTATTTTAAAAACAACTTTATATTGGTTTCAATCACTTTATAGATTCCATAAGAAACCCACATACTTAAAACTTGAACTTTGAATTTAAAAGTCATTTTTATATTTTCATTTAGCATAATATGCAAACTTAAAATAGAAATCAAACAAACGCAAGTGGTGAAACACTTACCTCAAATCCACGTAAGTTCGAGTCAAGCGTCTCGATGAGTCTCTCATGCCTCGCATGCTCGCTCGTCACCTACATGTCAATTTCTTATTATTACTTGTGACAATTTCATAACTCAAAACTTTGAAATAACATTTCTTACAAAACTTTCTCTAGTAACTACCCTTTATACTATAACCTTCCCAACTTATTTCTAACTCAACCGAGACTCTCTAATTCTGATTTCTTCACAAACGTTTTAGTTATATATCCCTAGAGACACTCCCACGCAATCCTTATAATTTTCAGAGGCTCGGAATGAAAAGTCAAAATTTTTGATCCCCTATAACAGAATAGTGTGCACAGCCCATTGTAGGGGCTGTTTCACCTCCGTTTTCACTTAGACCATCTTCTTATCTCTCACTTAGGTCTCCCGTAAAATGGTTTCGAAAAACTCTAAGTATTGAGGGGTGAAATCTAGAAAAAAACGCCTATTTTTCTACATTTTTTGATACACATTTTCGCATCGGACAAGCAACGATGTTATTTCTTTCTTATCTAAGGTTCTTTTACCTAATTATGATCAAATATATTCATTCCAAGCCTTAAAGAATGCTTTTACTTTAACATTTCACTTTACGACTCTCTAAACGCACTATTTTAACTATAATTTGCGTAATTTTTATCAGAATCATTCCCTTCCAAATCCTATGATTTGCTATGACTTCTAGGCATAATTTGATGTCTAAAATAATTCCAAATAAGTCAGACTAGTGCAGGTCATCACTGTCCCTCCATTGAGCTCGGGATTCTCCAATTTGCTCAAAACTACTCATTTGACAATTCTATCACTTCTATATGCTTTCCTAACCTCAAATATACTTAGATTTAAGTTCAAATTACTCAAAACTCAAAGGTATTCTACTGTTCTTCAAGGCCATGACACACACACATATCCATTAAAGAGTAGAGCTTTTCAATTCTACAAGTTAATCTCTCTCAATCCTTTTATCAAACAACTTATCTACAATTTATTTGACACTTTATGGTTTTAAATCTCATTTTAAAGTTTGCTATCCATAAACCCTAGCCTACCATTCACACACAATAACATGCCATCTAAGTTTCTATATCACTTGCTTAGGGTTTTACACTTAATTTAAGTATAAAACACTTCACACAACATACTACAACAATACATCTATCTCTATACCTATACCACTCCAACCTCATGCTTTTACTTATTCAAAACAACTTTAAACTTAAGAAAAACTATAAGAATTACCTTTATCTTGCTTGGGTTGTGTGGTTCTAGTTTGGAGACACTTTAGATTGGTGATTGAAGGCTTAAAAGTTGGAGAAGAATCCACTTCTTTCTTGCTTCAAGGCTGCTGTCCACTTCACCTCTCTTTCTCTCCCTCTCTCTTTTTTTTTTTTCACACCACTCTCACCTTTCTTTCTAATTCTCACGACTGCTCTTCTTTTGTTTGATCAATTTTTTTCTAAGTGTTAGTTTTATATATATAATTAACATTTCCTAAAATGACAAGCTTGTCCTTTAACTACTTTAACTATCACTTATAGTTTAATTTTAATCCAATTAGTCATTGACTATTAATTCTAAATAATAAATCTTATAGTTCTTATTTTTGAACTTAACTATATTACCACTTATAATTTATCTCTTATTTATTAAAGGACTATTTTACCACTCTTTAACTTTTTCTTATTAAGACAATTATTGTATAATCCTACAACGATTGTTAACTCTTCAATGTCCCGGTTTAAATTAACGTTAACTAAATTTATTATTTTAACTTCATAATCTAACTTCTAACACTAACAAGTTTAAAATCGAGACTAAAGGCTTTACAAGTTCGCCTTTTTATTATGGGAACCCTCTTTTCGAGGTAGGGCGCTAACCTACTGGCCTCGGCCGGCTCCACTCATTAGGTACTGTCCTCGGGCCCTTGGGGTTTTGCTTCGCCTCCCACACCACTCGAACCCACAACCTGAGCCCCTGAAGTTAAATGGATTCCTTGAGCAAGGTGTACATAAACTTTGTTAAATCAAATGATTAATTCACAAACCACATAGCGTAATTTACTTTGTTAAATTATAAAACTCACTTTGGAAACTCAACGCAAAATATAAAATTCACAAATCACCAAACATATTTTAGAATCATAAAAATGCATAGTTTCTATTCTATAAACCTTATAGATAAAGTATACTTTAAAGTCATAAAACATAGTCTTAAATCCATAAACTTCCAAGTATACTTGAAGATTTCAAAACAAAATCCATACTTCATAAACCACAAATCATATCTTTAAAATTTATAAAACATAACCTAAAGTTCATAGTTTCTAAGGATACTTTAAAAATTTCAAAACATACTCTAAAATTCATACTTCATACAACATGTATTCTAACCAAAATCTATCCTTCTCGATTCATGAAACATGCTTTAAATTCTTAAAACATACTTCAAAATTCATAGATCACAAAGCATATTTAAATCTCAAAATTTATAAAAGTTGAAACATAACAAAAATACTTCCATAAATCAAGTTAAAAGAAATCATCCACTCACTAATTTACTTCCAAGTTCTATGGAAGTCCACTTGTGCTTGTCTTCTCCTTGTGCCCTTTTTCACATAAAATAAAACCAAAACTTATTTAGGGTTTATAAAAACTACATTAAGAAAATTGATTCTAAATTGAAACCAATTTCACACCATAATTTCTTTTCTAAACTTCCTTGATCTTCTTCTCTTCTCCTTTCTCCTTCTTTCTTTCTTCTTCCTTTTCTTTGATTTTTCTTTCTCTTTTTAGGGGTGTGTTCGGCCAAGATGGGAAGAATGAATGGAGTGGCTTTTAATTCATCTATAATCATATATATATATATATATATATATACATATTCATACATGACCATATACTTATAAACTTAGCCCTTTCTTCCACCACTCATTTTTCCATCCAATCAAAATCTAACCAAGTGTTTTTTGCATTTCCAATTTTGCCCTCTCTTATTTCTTTCTTATTCCATGATTTGTCCTTTGAAAATTTCATAATTTCTCCTCTTTTGTGGTGAACAATTTTATCTCATATTCTCCTTTTTCATACTTGTACCCCTCCCACATTATCTTTTTTCCATGTTTGACCTTAGGTGGATATATTTTAAAAAACAATTAGGTGTGTTTAGAAAATAATTTGGGCCATACTAGTTTCTAATTGCACTACAACAAAATAAGCCTATGACAGCAGGGCAAAAATGCCGTCATATGGTTCTAATGGCATTGGTCCAGCATGCCATGATTTAGGATGTCGTGTAAACCTGACCATTTTTACAACAATACATTATTATCGTTAAATAGTTTATCACGACAATTCAATTATGTCGTTACATTGCTTCAACAACAAAATAAGGTTGCCATTACATTGAAGAATAATTAATCATTAATTAAAATTTGTAGGCTAATTTAGTTTTGTTATGATAGCTCAAAGGGATTCATTACTGGTCACTATAATATTATTGATAATAATGCCAAATTGCTATTCACTAAATACAAATAATTAAATAATATTAAATCATTATAACTATTGATTGTCTTCATCAATTTAATGAATAAATTCAATGCATTGACACAGATACATATATATAGATATAATAAACATTTGATTATATTATATAAAGTTGATACATACAAAAAATTGTTTTTCAATCCTAAAAACATCTAGTATAATTTGTTTCCATGTCAAACAGATTGTCATAGCATTCCCAAAAACATATATATGATATACAATAAATATAACTGCCACAGAGCATTTATATACAGCTTTGTTTAACATATATATACATATATATTAACAAGCTGTCCATAGATGACACAAATATGGATTACCATATATATTAAGAAAGCGTCTAAAACAAAAAGATCAAAAAACTCTTCCTTTCTTGGGTGCAATGTTTCCATTTATTCTAGTTCCCTGCAAAATGAAAAGAACTAATAAATTTTAGAAATCAAATAAAGCATATTTGAAAGCTGAACTTTAAATTATAAGACAATTTTAACACAGGTTAATTAAACTAACAAAAGCAAAACACACAAGCACATGAATGAAACAAAACTTCAGAAGTTATACTAACAAAAAATTGAGAATTTTTGCTTAAAAAAAAAAAATTTAATCTAGTAAAACTATTACAACAATAGGTTAATAAGTTGAAATTATTAATTTAAAATTTCAATTTGACTCATAAATGAGCCAGGGGATGATCATTAAATTGAGTCAGGATTTAGAAAACTGAGTTCAAACTAAAACAAAAAGAATATATATATATATATATATATATTTTATATATATATATAAATAAGTTGGTCTATTTTGTAGTTCTGTGACCTAAAACACCATAGTTATCAAAAGTGAATATCTGGAAAACCATTTCAAAATGAATTTCAGAAGGTATAATAAATCAAAGACAGTTACATCTTCGTACAAATAATACAAATGAACGTTTGTTAAAAATGAAAATGAGAAACACATAAATTATGGAGAGACAGATGATCACCTAAAAATCTACATGATCCAGGGCCTTCACTTGTTTGAGTGGAATCTGTATAAACAGATCATTGTTAATAAATAAAAACTGACACTAGGTAATAGGTTCGGCACTGACCATCGTTGCTGACAGGAATGAATTATATGACTTAATTAGAACTACTGTATGTTGGTTGCTTAAACAGATGACATAGAAAATAACGCTAAGTTTCCTCTCATAAACTTACCTTTTCCGTGACCAACATCAAGACTGCTATCCTAACAAGTACATCTGGAATTCTAAGTCATTTTGGGACACCATCTACAATTACTATCATCGATAAGAATTATAACAGTTGCACATCAAAGAACAAAATCAACATGCAATGAGAAAGAGAAAGAAGAGCTGCAGAAAGTATTAATCACCTAAGAAAGTTGAGAAGCCGGTTATTTCTTCAGCAGTGTGCGACAAGAAAAGTCTCCCGTAACTGAATTAAAATACCATTAGTGAATATGACAAATAGCCATTATATTAGAAAATGAAACAAAACACAGAGGTATTCCATAAAATATTAAATAGCAGAAAAGGTAAGAGTAGAAGCATTGGAAATTATGATTTAAAGGACCATGAAACTTCCTCAAGAATAAAAAAATGGAGATTGGACTGGAGTTTTGACAAAGATAAGTACAGAAAAAAGTAGAAAAAACTAGAAACAAAAAAGATTGATCTAAGGAAGGTGATTCTATCCATGGATTATATGGAAGTAGTCAAGCAGGTGGACTTGTTCATGCTTAGGATCCTTCCTCAATTGCCAAATTCAGTGACATACAGTCACAGGAGCAATAAAAATAATTTTTTTGACAAAGATAAGTACAGAAAAAAGTAGAAAAAAATAGAAACAAAAAAGATTGATCTAAGGAAGGTGATTCTATCCATGGATTATATGGAAGTAGTCAAGCAGGTGGACTTGTTCATGCTTAGGATCCTTCCTCAATTGCCAAATTCAGTGACATACAGTCACAGGAGCAATAAAAATAATTTTTTTTTTAAAAAAAAACAATGTACATAGTACAACAAAACACTGACAGATAGAATAAATTCAAGGCATTTGTAAGTAATCTCAGCAGCAATTTCAAGCACACGGAAGCAATAGCTACTCTGTCAAATGGATAATCATATAAAAATGCTTTGACCTACAATTGATGACCAAGACAAAACCACAATTTATAAGTCCTAAGCCTTGATCACAATTAACTTTAGCCAATAGGTAAAAGTAAATGAGGCAAGGTCAAGCTATATTACTTAATCACTTCTTCATAGGTCTTCTATTTTAAGCTAGCTGCAAATTCCTTAAATTCAAAATCACCACCATCAAACCTACAATAACAACCTAGAGTAAGAAAATTGCACACATCTCCACTCATAGAAACATGACAAGGACTATGATCATGATCACTAAAGCCTCACATTCTTGCAACAAGCTAGTCAAAGATCATAAAAACAAATTATGAAATAAAAAACCAAAATATGTGAGCATAGCCCAACATATGTGCAGATTGGGAAAAGGGAAAAGAAGACACAGAATCAAGGTGGAATAACAGTAAATTATTAGAGTCCAGCAATTAAAACTATAATAATTTACCTCATCAAAATTTGCATAAATGCAGCCCTCTAGTTTTGACTAAAACCCAGCACTCTAAATGACCTGCCCTCACCTTCCATCAAAGGATGTGGTTCCATGTTATCAACTACAGAAGATTTGTCAATGTTAGCATGTAATCAAATATGGTTATCACAACTTGCTATTTACTTGTTACTAGGACAGAAAAAAATACTGCGAGATCTTTGCTTGTAGGGCCTTCTCCCAGATGGAGTTCCAGTAGATGTATCACCATCAGTCAAGTCAGCTCTGTAATTATCATCCTCACCCTCAAAGCTTATATATTCTAGACCAGCAAGGTCATCATCTTCAACAGAAACCATCTAAACAAGACCAAAGAGCACAAATTAATCCCATTTCCAAAGCTAATAAAGTGACTTTATTTGTTCTTTACTAGATCTCATATGTTATATGTACATCAACATGTATAGACATAGAAAATATCAAATGAATAAAAACTGAGAAACGTAGAACACTTGAAAAACCTCATTAGCAGATCAAAATATATTCAAAAAAGGAATGGAGGAGGGAAGGTGAGTGGAGGTGCTATACCACCTTATTATGGCTTCTCTTTCCTTTGCCTAAAGAATTAAATTCTTCAACTTCATGCTCTTCATACTTGACTTTCAATAAATCTTCCTAGTATTTTTCAGAAGATTTTTCTTCCAATGCCTATCGAGCCTCCTCTTCTGCAACATCTGCTTTGTCAATATATTCAAAATTTGCTACCTAAAACATAGAATGGTTTTCTTCTTAAAAATAGCCATAAAGCAAGAATCAAATATGACAATTCAGACACCAGTCCATAATATGTTCAAATATTAAGTATAAACAAAAATTTCTACCAAAAATAGCAAAACTACGGCTCAAAAGTGAACTATAAACACCCAATATAGAGACAGAGCCCATGGTTGAAACATTAAGTATATACAAAAATTTCTACCAAACACAGCAAAACTACTACGACTCAAAAGTGAACTGTTAAGTACCATATATAGAGATAGATATAATGAAATGTTGAAACATTAAGTATATACAAACATTTCTACTAAAAACAGCAAAACTATAGCTCACAAGTGAATTGTTAAATACCGAATTTAGAGACAAAGAACACAATGTGCTTAAATATTAAGTATATACAAAAATTTCTACCAAAAGAGCAAAGTATGGCTCAAAAGTGAGCTGTAAGTACCCAATATAGAGACAGAGCCTACAATATGCTGAAATATTAAGGATATACAAAAGTTATCACCACATATTAGACCAATATTTAATTAAGACTCAAAAAAAGCCTTGGTATGAAACCAAACCTGCTCCTTTGCAGTCAACCAAGCCCGTTTCTAGCTTCATCTTACCGTCATTGCAAAAGACACACCTGGTGCCACCTATCTACCATAAAAGCACGCTAATTTATTATACAAACAAATAAACAGAATACACTGATATTGTGAATAAATTAAAAGTGATTACTATTTCCAGCATAATGGTCACAAGGCAGAGGATCTCCCTGGACAAAAAAGCATAAATTGAATGACATGAAACACAATACATTGATATTTTGAATCTCCCTGCACAAAGTCCACTGACATTTTCATAACTTCTGATATGCTACATCCATAGTTACAAATCGACTTCAACATCCATAGTTACAAATCGACTTCAACATCCATCAAGAATCACGACATATGCAAAATGTAATCAGTTTCGACGTTTTATTGACAAATAAAAGCTCAAAATGTAATCACTATCATGTCTAATTCATGATAAGACATAATTTCATTGAATCAATGGTACCACAACTAAGTTAAAGGTTGCTTAAACGGATGACATTGCATTAAGAAACAGGATAATTTCAAGAGTGTGAGATTACCTTTTCATCGAGATTCGAAACGAATATGAACAAACTTAGAAACGCACCAGTGTCCAGCATGGCTTCGGCTACAGCCTCAAAATTGCAAGCGCAGTTGCCGAGAATGGTTGTTTACCGCATGATGAAGCTGTGGTCTCCATCCAACTCTCCACAACGAAGAGCTTGAGAGACTTGAAGAGCAACCGCAACGAACTGCTCGAAAGCACTTTCATTCTCTCCTTCAGCTCATTGAAAGCTCCAACCAGCTCTACTACCATCTTCTCCCCAGCCGTCGACCAATCAAACAAAAAAGAAGAAGGCGACGATGAATATGCTTTAGATCTTAGTCTTATGAGGCCACTAAATTTAGACAAAGTGACCAGAATTCGTCTGAGTCAGTCTTTGGAGAATGGGGAAAAGCTTTTTTGATCTGTTTTGATGGAATCTGACAACCAATATTGGGTTTTGTTAAAACAAATAGACACTTTATTAATTTTGGTGGGATGTGCACAAGCAATGGAGGAGGGAAAATAAGGAGGGAAGGGAAAGCAAGCAGTGGGAAGCCAAAATATTTATTAAAACAAATATAATTCATTATTTTATAGGGTTGAACTGTAGCCACTTATGTGTACAAGCGGCCACTGAACATATTACTTGATTCACGGCAAATTGTAACATAACGCTGTGATTTTTTATTTTTGTCCATTGCTTTTACGGGATGTCATAAAAATATGTCGTAATTATGTTTTAAGGACAATAAAAAATTTTATTTTATTGCATAATTATATTTTAACGGGATTTTTTAGTCTTATGCCGTAAAATCTCTGTCGTGAATAACTAATTTTCTTGTAGTGTTAATTGGGCTCTTTAATAAAAATTTCTAATTAAACCCTTTGTGATTTTATTTGAACCTCACCTAAACTTTATTTAGATATATATATAACCTATTAGAAGAATTAGGATTCGAGGTGTTACAAATCTAATCGTGTGTGTGTTTATATATATAAACTTATGGTCTTTGGTTATAGGTTGTAAAATGTTACTTGGAGCACCTAACTTCTGTCATAAATACCTTTCTTACATTAGCTATTGTGGTTTGACATCAAGAGACTTGAGCATGTGTCATATGGACATATATGCATATATCAGGTTTTTGTTATCACCAACACCTTTTTTGCTATTTGATGGGAACACTAAGCTTCAATCAAGTTGTTATAATAACCTTTCAATTGTGCATGTTATTAGGTTATTGATATAAAGGTATTGAGATGTAACTCACATTAAGAACCTCTAGCTAATAGTTACATTCATAAAAATTGTACAAGTTTTAGGAAGTTGAAAAATCATTTTCGTGTGAAAAAGACTTGATATATTATCTTTCGGCTTGATGCAGTGAAACAAGTTTATTACATCATGAATTGATTGAAGAATCAATGACAAAAGGCAATGCATACCACTAGCTTGGAATAATGTTTTATATAACATTTCTTTTCTCATCAAAACTTTAACTTTTTCTCTAATATTTTCTTCTAATTTGGATGATTTTAACTAGGTACCATATTCCATCTACACATTAGAGTTTATCATGCAGAATTAACTTGTCAATGCAGAACTTATGATTTACTAGATATGTTGAACTTTACTGTTCTGCTATTAAGCAATGCAATTGAGGATTGATTTAAATCTATATAAGGCAAAAACTTTATCAAGACTCTTGAAAGAGAAAAGAAAGTGTAATTTGTTTGGCGAGTTGCTCTCAAATCCATGTTCAATCTCTGTCATATTATTATATTCTCCCTTTCTTTATGTTCTTCGAAATGGAAATGGTTATCAATAAAAAAAGCAATCAATATCATCTTTGGCAAATGTACTAAAAGAAAAGTAAGGTTGCTAATTATGATTCTAACACATTATGCAATCCCTTTGGTGTAACACCCTCTTCCCGAGTTGTATCATATCCATGTACGGAATAAGATAATTTTCGTTTATAAAATAATAAAAAGGATTTTTAAAGTGTTTGGAGGTGAAATTTAATTTTTATTGAGTTTCCAGAAGGATTGAGAATAAATTTAAATTTTAAAAGTTGAAGGGTAATTGGTATAAATAATTTTTTTTTATAAGAATGACAAAATTGTAAATAAAGAAAAAAGACAAAGACATTAGGAGAAAAGTAAGGAATTCTCTAGAATTTGGTAAAGTCGTAATTTTAAGAAAGTTTAAGGGTGAAAAGGGAACTTGACCCACACTTATACATAGGTGTGTGTGATGAGAGTTTACCGTGAAAAGGAGAGAGAACAAGAGAGTTGAAGAAAAGTCTAGAGAGAGGGGGGGAAGCTGTCGGTAAAGAAGAAATGAGGCAGATTACAGCTGCATCAAGCTGATCTCTTACTATTTTTGGAGGAAATTAAACTGCTGAATGGTGAAGAATAGATTTAGGAATCCAATTTGATAAGAATCGCGTGGTAAGAGTAAGATTTATGGTTTTAGTTTAGTAAGAAATCTGTCAAGAGCTGTCAGTGGCTTTGCATCAGTTCTAATAAGATTTTCATAACCAGATCTGGAGATTTAAGCTGCAGACGAGGGAGAAGTAAGGCAATAGATCAAAGAGAAAACTGGTAAGTAAAGTAGCTGAAAAATAATATTGATCTATGGTAGTTTGATTTTGGATTAGAATGATTGAATTCCGTCACACAACCTGTTGTGTTTGTGACCTGGTTTTGACATGGTGAAGCTGAGGTTGGGGTGTGTTAATGAATGTGTAAAATATGGAAGTTGGAAAAGAAACAGAAGTGTTAGAAGTGAGCTGATGTGAATCAAGGCAGGAGCTTGCAAGGTGCGAGCCGGATTATATCCTTAGCCCATTTCTAGCATTAGTCGAATTGACCTGAAACGTGAGCTCACGAAAGCAAGCTGAATGATGATGATACAGCCTTTATAATGCCAAGCCAAGTTGACCTAAAGTAGTAGCTCATAAGGGTGAGCTGAGGGGTGTTAAGGAATGAACCGAGCTAGGAGAAAGTAGTAACTCGCTAAAAAAGGGTTAGTTGAGCGAGCTCACTGGAATGGTGGATGCCTGTAAGATGGGCTAAGTTAGTCAAGGTAGGAGCTCATTGAAGGCGCAAGTTGGGATGAGCTAGAGAACGAGCTCGAAGCTCGAGCTAGACTAGTAGTGTTGCAGTCTGTAACATCTTGGTTGAGATTATAAGTAATAGAGATAATAGAAATAGAAATGTTCTGCGAGCTAAATGGAGAATTTCAATTTGTGATTAAAAATAGGTGACCAACGAACTGACGAAGGACGCTGAAAGAGCAGCTGTTGGTAAGTTGGGTAACAAACTATGAGTGTGAAAAAGATTTTCTTTATGTTAAATATTTTCCAAATTTTTCTGCAAGTATTATATAAAATCTCATAAATTATTTTTAGCTCATCAACAGTTTATGTCTAGCACGAAAATAAATAGTTTACATAATTGATGGTATGCAATATTTAGCACCTTTTTATGATTATAACATAAAAAAATAATAATAATTATTAGTTTAATTGAAAATTGAAAGAGCAAAAAGATTTTTAAAGACTAGTGGATGACCTAAGTTTATAGATAAACAGACCTTCTAGCATTAGACCCGACCGGTATACCTCGTAGTATATGACAAATGTTAGGAGGGCTAGTCTTGCTAACATCGGAGGGATCAAGTCTGTCATGTCTGTCGAGTCACCCTCTACACTTGTAGGGTATTATCTCACTATGCAGTGTGCGATGACAGTTCCGCCACGTAATAATGGGATGTGTTTGTAGTATTGTCATGATGTTTGACACTAGCTTTATGCCATATGACCCCTCCCCCCCTCCCCCCTCATACTGAGCTGAGCTGATCTACCCGCTCATGTGGTTGTAGCTTCCTTTGGGTTCCCCATTAGTACAGTTTTTAGAAAGAGAAGCATAACATTTAAAAGCAAGTTTTAGAAAGAAAATATTTTAGAAAAAACTTTTAAGATGTTAACGAACATTTTATAAAAATTCAAGATTCAGAAATAAATTGTTTTAAAGAAAAATGTTTTCAAAAGATATTTCATAAAACATAGTTTAAACAAAACTCTCATACACTCACTAGGCTTTATAGCTTACAATGTTTTTGGTTTTATATTACAATAACCTCTCAGGTGCAAGAATGAAGAATCAAGCTACCAGGTCGCCGCGTTCAGACTAGGTGAGCCTGACATTCGATGATGCTACATGCCTACTTTTGTAAACATTAAGCTTGAACATTATCATGTGTTATGCATACTTTTGATTTAAATAAATTTTGGAGAATTTTTTTGTGTTCTAATGTTGCATGCATGTTTTAGACTCTTGAATGTTTGAGATAGTATTATTACGCTTTGAAAATGAGTTTCTCAAATTGAATGAAGAGATTTTATAATATATGATATATATGTTAAATAAAGTATTCATAGTTACAAGTTCGCTCCATGACGTCCTTTTGAGTCTTATCAGTTAGATATCGGATGGGTCTCATGAGATGCCTGGCAAAACCGTCAGGTTCATATATTAGAAGGAATCCAGGTCTGGTCCTGTCATTTGGTGTATTCAAAAACTGAAAACAAGGATACACTATAACACACATAATTTCAGCATTGTGCTCATAGGATATGACAACTATTATTGGTGATGGAAACAGACAGGTGTAGTAAATAAAAGAGTTTAATCCTTATTGGAGTCCTTTTTGTGTTTTTTTCTCTTTCGTTTCCTCTCTCTCTTCATTATTTGCTATGGTACTATATAATGATCAACATAGCATGAGGCAAGTGGCAGTAAACCACTATGAAAAGGAAAAGCTTAGTGAAAGACTTAGGGATACATTCCGACGGCGTTGTTGTGGTTTTGGTAATTAAATTTTCCTCAAAATTTGCAAAATGATTTCCAATATAATATGAAACAAACTTGAATCTCTCAAGGAATGTACTGCCTGGATTCTTATTGTGTGATGTCAATCAATTACTTTTTTCAAATATATTGCCTTGTTGTATTACATAGTCCTAGACACTAAATTTTAAACTATAAATATAGTTATATCAGGCACAATATGCAAATAATACCATTTCAAATGCATAGGTTGTCTCAGTGTAGTCCACATTCAACTGTAATATTTCACGACATTCCTACTTATAGCTTTTGCTCCCATAATCTCCTCCTATGCATAAATTAATTGTACAATATTGTGCTATAAAACAGTTATTTGTACTTAGTAGTCATTAAAAACCATATATGAATAACAACAATATCTAGATTTGACATATTAAGTTGATTAATATTGAAGTCATGAATTATGTTAGTTGTTTATAGTTAGTATTTCTATTGCACTGCTAGGAAATGCATATGCTTATCAAGAAAATTTTTGGTTGTACATTACAGGTGGTAAGATGTTGCCTGGAACATGTACCTTCTGTTGCAAAGATCTTTCTCACATTAGATGTTATAATTATCAACATAAAGGAACCTTAAATCATGGCTGCTGGAAGTCGCATAGATGACTTAGGTTTTTGCGATCACCCTCATCAACTTCACTATTTAGACCAAAAATTAATGTTCCATCAAGTTGACTGATTAACCTTCTGCCATTGTGCATGTGACCAAGTCATGGATACTAAACACATTGAGGCGACTGCCATTATTAAGATTGATTCAAACAATTGGTATTGCTCTAAATAATCTGTTTCATCTTCTTAGACACAAAGTGATGAATGAGAATTCCAAATCCTTGCCTCTTCAGGTTGTAATATTGAAACTTGATTTGCAGTACACAGAATTAGATTTGGTTGATTCTTTATTGTTTTTCCAATGAAATTGTCACAATTGAATATGAAAGGCTTAATGATTTTAGTTCCTCCAAAAGCTGCTGAAGTTGAGTACCTATCACACTAGCTTGGCACATGTTAGATTCATTTGCACAACAAGTGCAAATATAAATATACCAATATGCTCTGAAATTAAACAAGTTATCACTCAGTGTCTCAATCTAAGTGTAACACCCTGAATCTGAATTGGTCTAATAGGTTATATATATATATATATATATATATATCTATATCTCTTAATGAAGTTTAGGTGGGGTTCAATTAGAAACTTATATTAAAGAGTCCAAAGAAAAAGTAATTCAAGTGAGTCCAATTAGAAACTAGTATGACTCAATTATTTTTCTAAACACACTTAATTGTTTTTCTAAATATACCCACTTAAGGTCAAACATAAAAAAAGGAGAATGTGAGAGGGTAAAATTTGCCCACCACAAAAAAATGAGGAAGTATAGAATTCTTGAAGGGTAATTTATGGAAATAGAAAGGAACATAAGAGGGTAAGGATGGAAATAAAATGCTATGGAAATGGCAAGATTGGAAATGATAAGAGACACTTGGTTAGATTTTAATTAGATGGAAAAATGAGTGGTGGACGAAGGAGCTAAGTGTATGGCCATGCATGAATGTATATATATGTGATTATATGCAATTAAAAAGCCAATCCACCCCTGTTTTTATTTTTTCATCCTAGCTAAAACCATCCTAAAGTAGAAAGAAAAAGCAAAGAAAAAGGAGAAGAAAGAAAGAAGAGGAGAAGGAGCAAATCAAGGAAGTTTGGAGAAGAATTTGTGATGTAAAACTAGTTCCAATTTAGATTCAATTTTTTTAGTTTAGTTCTTATAGATCCTAAATAAATTTTGGTGTTGTTTTAGGTGAAAAGAGGTACAAGGAGAAGACAAGTACAAGTGGACTTCTATAGAGCTTGGAAGAAAACTAGTAAGTGGATGATTTCTCTTAACTTGATTTATGGAAGTATTTTTGTTATATTTCAACTTTTATTAATTTTGAGAATCAAATATGTTTTGTGATTTATGACTTTTGAAGTATGTTTTAAGATTTTGAAGTATGTTTCATGAACTGAGAAAGATAAATTATGTTTGGTGTATATGTTGTATGAGGTATGCATTTTAGATTATGTTTTGAAACTTTTAAAGTATACTTTGAATCTTTAAACTTTAGATTATGTTTTATAATTTTTTAGATGTGATTCATGATTTATAAAATATGGATTTTATTTTGAAATGTTAAAGTATGCTTTGTAATTTATGGATTTAAGATTATATCTTATGATATTAAGTATACTTTGAGGTTTATGAATTAGAAACTATGCCTTTTTGGTGTTTCTAAAATACGTTTGATGATTTATGAACTTTATATTTTGTGTTGGGTTTTTAAAGCATGTTTTATGATTTAATAAAGTACACTATGTTATATGGTTTATGAATTAATTATTGGATTTATGAATTTTATAACGTGATTTATAAATTACATAAGAAACTATGACCTTTTCTTGTATACATATGCATGGATGAGATTTTTGTTGGAAACTTAATATTTATTATAGAAAGCTTTACAAAAATGTATTTAGAACTATACTTGCAAGAAATTGAAAGTAGAATACCAAAGCATACCCTCCCCTCTAATGGTCAAATTGGCATTACGTGAGTAAGGCCGAGGTAATCACCTAACACATGCTTGACAGAAGTAAGAAAAGTCATTGGAGCTTTGAGAGAGAGTCATTGAGTTGCTTAGCATGTGAATGATAGAATTATCTATAGCCTTCTACGTGTGTGTTGAGCAGCTCCACCACGTATGACAGAATTTCCTAAGTACTAGTTTGGTGTAGATTACAAATCTAAAATCTTATCTAAAGATAATCCATGCAAATACTTCTAGTTATTATAATACAAAGTTTTATGGATAAAAAATTAGTAACAAGTTCAATTATTGTTGAATATGAATTATTTAGATTTTATATTCTTATGAGTTTTATATTACATTAACTTTTGCAACAAATGATTCATTTAGTTTTCGAAAATTATATCTACTCACTTGATGTTAGCACTTACCCTTTAATATTTTAAAACCAATCTTCAAGAATCCATCAAGTCTTAAAGGAAGCATCCGAACAAGAAAAGGTGGGCCACTTGAGCAAGTGCTACATGGAAATCATGTTTTGATATTGTCTAGATATATTTTAATCATTCCATAACACATACTAGTAGATTTGTCTTTGCATATACATATGCACATTAATGATGTAATGACAGGACTCGAACCAGACCTTTTCTAGGCTCTTGTCTGGAGAATCCTGCCGGGTACTTCAACGGACTTCCTGAACCCGACTTGTCGGATTAAAGAAATCTGAGAAGCGAACCCCTATACTTTCTTAGCTGGTTTACTCGTTTAAAACTTAAGATTTTGGTTTTCTACAAATAATTGAGAGTGATAAAATGTTTCGCAATTTCATTTCAAAACAATTTTATAAAATTTCGGTAGCATAACAGCTGCATTTTTAACAAATCCAAAATTTTACCTGCAATAAAATATACTTCGACTATTATTTCATTTCCTCCCAACTTCTTTATCCACAAACATGCATTATTATCACTTTTTCCACAACAATAAGTATGAACTCATGTTAAAATATGCATATATACATCATATATGAAAATGCATAAATATTTACAATAGTATTTACAATCATACAATTCAAAATACAAGTATCTTCCCAAAATGTATATATTCAATCCATAAACATCATTTACATCAACATATTTTATGAATCGCCTACGTAAAAACAAAATGTCAGTCACTCAGCAACAGAGTCGCCTATAATGGCACCTACTAAGATAAGCAAGCTACACAATAGAAGTGAAAGGTTAATTCGTCATATAATAAAAAAAAACACATGATAATATTCTACTTGGCTACTATAACTTTACGTATATGGATGTTGAAGTTTTTCAATTTTTTAAAACATTTCTCATAAAAAGATCATGTGTATACCCTAATGTACTTTAGCCATCACGTGATGATTTTTCTACTAATGCCAATGTGATGCTACATTGTATCTCGACCACTATATGCGGAATTTACTACATCGCGACGTAGGGTGGGATAATCTTAACTCTAGGCAACTACAATGTGAAATTTTCTACATCACAATTGTAGTGCTAATGAACTATACTCTACGCGACCACATACGGAATTTTCTACATCGCATATTATGGTGAAACTACTCATTATCACTTGCAACTAGGTACGAAATTTTCTATATCGTAGCCTATTGCAAGTGATTATAAATCTTCGGTAACTATGAACGAAATTTTCTACGTCGCCACGTAGTGCCAAATGCTCCAATGCTACGGTATACACATGGTTCTTAACTCAAGCTTTGCATCAAACTTTTGAAAACAACTTTTTCCTTCGAATCTCATTTCTTGATTCGAGGCAATGACTTTTACTTAAAATCTAATTGATATTTAGAAAACTATTTGGAGAATTTGTTGAACATTAATAAGTACGAAGTAAATTGAGATTGAAATAGCGTAAGTGGAATACACTTACCTCGATCCCAAAAATGCTCTAACGCCTCAACAAGCCCCTCGTATCTCACTCGCTTGCTCGTCACCTACATAACGTTAATATTCATGAGAAGCAAGTTTAACATTGACTTGTTGACAATGTGCCTAGTCACATTGTTTTCTACACTTAAACTAGTCGTACGGACTTATCTTTAATCCGATCTCTAAAATTCAAATTTTTTTGTAAAAGTTTTAGTTACACACCCTTAGGGACACCCTCACACAGTTCGTATAATTTTTAGAGGCCCGAAACGAAAAATCAAAATTTTAAGCCTCATTTGACACCTTATAACAGAATGTCATGCAACAAACTGCTCGAGGCTCTATTTTCTTTCGTTCTTTTTCCTACGGTCCTTTTATCTCACATTCTGGTCACACGTCAAATTTCATCAAAAAATTCTATCGTTTGCTATGTCAAATCTAAAAAAAACCCTGTTTTGGGTACTTTTCGATGCACTTTTCCACATCGGATGAGCAACGGTGGTTTTTCTTTTGTATCTAAAGTTCTTTTACCTAATTATGATAAACTAAATTCATTCCATGCAATAAAAATTGTATTTACATAGTTATTTCACCTAACGTCTCTCTAACGGCACTATTTTGGGCATAACTTGCGCAATTTTTATCGGAATCGTTCCGTTCTAAAACCTATTTTTTTCTATGATTCCTAAGCATGATTTGAGGTCTAGAACAACCTCAAATAAGTCAAAATTGTACAAGTTATTTCTATCCCATTGTTTGAGCTCGAGATTCTCAAATTGTTTAAAACTATGTGTTTGATAATTCTATCACTTCTCTATGCTTTCCTAACCTTATTTATGCTTAAATTTGAGTTCAACTTCATCAAAATCAGAGGTTATCTACTGTCCTTCATGTCCTTAACACACACACACCCACTACTTTTTCATTTTAGCAATCACAACTCACTCACAACTTTTGTCAAATACTTAGAGTGTATGAAAATTAATTTTGTTTCCACTTGTATCAAGTTTATGACAGCCCTTTTTATACAACCCTAACCTATCATTCACTTTCAACAACTTATCATTAAAGCTTACATAACTCCCACTTAGGGTTATATACAAATTTTGAGGGTAAAACATCCAACACAACACACTACAATCAACACAATTTTCATCCAACTTATACAACATTAACTAACAACCAAGATGGAGAGAAGAGATGATATCTCACCTTAATCTTGGTTAGGTTTTGCTAGATTAACTTGAGAGCACTCTAGGATGATGAGTTAGGGCTTGAAATTGGAGTGAGATAGCTGTCTCCTTTTTTCCTTGTTCTGTCGTGACTGTCCCCTTTAGTTTGTCACGTTTTCTATTTTGCTTCTACATAGCAGGTGCTATTCTGCTTCTTTGTTTCACGGCTGCTCTTGTTTTTTGTCTCTTGAAATTGACTCTAAGTGTTGTATTTATACATTTAACATTTCAAAAATGACTCCCATGTCCCGTTTTCTTTCCAATTCATGCCACTTTCCCTTTCTTTTATACATCTCACAACAACTTGCTCTTTCTTTGTCAATTTTGTTCTATTTGTTGTTTATTCATATATCTCATTAACAATTCATGGAATACCAAGCTTGTCCCTTGACTTATTTTGACTATCATCCATATCTTTAACTAAATTTAATTAGTGATTGGCTACTTATTATATATTACAAATTTTAAAATTCTCATTTGTGCACTCATTTATATCACCCTTTATAATTTATCACTTAAGTGTGGATGAACTATTTTACCCTTCATTGACTTATCGTACTATAAGTGTCCAATACTTTAATATTGCTCATAAGGTTGTTAGTATTACTCGTAACTTAATTTATACTTTTCCATATTCTAACTTCTAACACTAGAACACTAAGAAATAAATTATCAAGAATAGGGGTTTAAAACTTTTATTGGTTTGCATAAACTTTTACTTTTGATACTATGAACATTATAATCATACTTATATTTTATGAGATATGACATTACTTGTGTTAGAATGGTTATTCGAAGTAAGACCGGAGGTCCTAAGTGGTTGAAAGTGGAAATGAATTTTAGAAGTATATATTTTCTTTGTCACAAAATGGAATAGTTCAACAAATAGCTATTACGTTGCCAAAATTTTGTTAAACCACCCTATACTTTATTACATTTTCTAAATGATTTCAATTGAATGAGTTTAGAATTTGTATAACTTCCAAACTATTACAAAATATTCTCTTATTCAATAGAGGAATCTAGGAGTGTCACTAAGCTTATAATTTAAATTTCAAACAATCATACAAAGCTCTTGCATCGAAACCTATATTGGGTTTTATTACTAGTAACCTACCTATATTGTGATTAAGAACATCATGTTGATTATCATCATTGTGTTCTTTCTACCAATCATATAGATGTCTTGTCGAAGACATAATCAGAATCCATATTATGAAAAATTACATGAAAAACGTAAGATCTTTTTGTTTTTCAATTATTTAAAATAAAAATTTGAAAATGAAAATTGAAAATAATAAATTACCAAAACCCATGGGTGTCTTCACTATTGATGAAAATCTAGTGATTTTTTTTTTGTTTTTGTTAACACTGACATCTCATAAGTTTGAGGGGACCTATCAAGATAGATCAATCAAGATATATTTGTTACCTAGAATTAAATTAAATTATTTTTAGGGTTTTGTTGAAAAGTAGGCCATTTGGGTTGACCTATTAGGGAACTAAGACTTTTGTTTTAAAGCACAAGACAGTGACATTTTGAGGATGAAAATGCCCTCGACTTTGGGATTGTGTGCGAGTGTGTCGCTCTCAACCAAACGGTGACTCTATATCTCTCTAAAGGGTGACTCTGTGCATATCTACCATAACGGACCTCAACCCGTGTTCTGAGCGATGCACCTATTGTGACAAGGCAAAGACGATGCACGCATGCGCATTCCGACCAACGCACCCACCGGGTTTTATGTCTTTTGCCGTGAAAGAAACTCCATTTCGAACCATCATACTTCTGACTGCATCACAGTCCCTTGTCAGCGATTAACGCCCACCACAGATGACCTAAATCCCAATCCCGACCCACCCAATGGTCATTTACTCTCTCTGTCGAAGAAACTAACATACCGAAAGTAGAAGAAGTAGAGGACGTAAGAAGAAGGAAGAAGTTGAAGGAAGTTAAGGGAAGAATAGGGAAAAAGGTGAAGGCAGAAGAGGCAACAAGTTGAACGTAAGTGAGAGATGCGGGATGCTTATCAAAACTCCACGGTAAAAACACATTGCATTTAGTTGATGTTTTTATTCTATTAGTGGTTGAATGTTATTTGTAGCATCAACTGTTTTTCGTTGTTAAGATTGTTGTGTTTTTGCTATGAATGCTAGACACGATTGGTTGCATGTTGTCATTTATAGGTATGGTCAACAGGTGAGTGAAATAGAGACAGTGGGTTTAGTTTTTGATGGATACTCGCGTGGTTGTGTTGGTTTCCATAATAGGGATAGTAGGCAGTTGTAAACAACCCCACCATTGGGACTCGAATTTTAAGGTTTGGAATCGTAACTTGGAGGTGAGGATTCCGAACTTGCATGTTGAGATTTGCAAGCATTAGATTATAATACTAATGTAGTTAAAGATGAAATGAACCTCGAAGGTGGGATTCCAAACATTCAAGTTGGGTTTGTCAATCTCTTGGTTGAGATTCCCAATCTTATTCAGGATTCCCAACCTGAAGGTTGGGAATCCCGGCCTAAGGTGAACATAAATTTGGAAGTGGGGGTTAAAACCGAACTTGCAAGTTGGGATTTATAACCTTTGGGTTAATATATTATATTATTGTGGACTTAAGTTGAAACCACAGCGAGAGGTTGGGAAGATAGAGTTTGGGATTCCCAACCTCTATCTTCGACCTAACTTGCTTTACATTAAAAGTTCCAACCTATTCTCAACCTGGATGTTGGAATCTTAACTATGAAGTTTGGATTCCCAACCTTGAAGTTGGGATCACAACTTTCAGATTGGGATTCCCAATTTCCATCTTCGGTTTCAGAACCTATAGGTTGGGATTGGTAATGTGGAAATCAAAATTCTCAACCTTAAGGTTGGGAAACTTGTAAGCTCTCAACCTGTAGGTTGGGAATCCTCCATGTTCCCAACCTAAAAGGTTGGGTTGAGAATCCTAGCCTTTCCAACATTCAGAAGGGGAGTACCAAGATTCCCAACCTTGAGGTTGGGATGCAATTTGGGTCCAAGTCATTTGCTGAGGATGCGGAGGTTTGGGTTGAAACCCCAACCTCCACTCTTTTGTTGCATGGTATTTATCTGTGTTAGGGTTGTGGTTATGGATATTGTATCAATACAATATATGTTGTATTAGAGTTTAGGCATTATTGTTTTGGTAATAAAACTCGAATGGGTTGTTTGATAATTGCAGATTGAGGGTGATGGATTCTGCAGTTGCATTCAAGATAATGGACTCTGAGCATTTTTCTTCAAAAGTTACATGCTTTTCGAAGGTCGGAGCTGTAAAAGTGATTGAAGAAAAGTTAAATGAAGTGCAAATGGAGATGTTCAGGAGGTCATGCTTTGGTAAACTGCTGCACATGAAGGACTTGAAGTTTGCTGGGCAGTTAGTGCATAACTTGCTTCTCCGACAAGTGGATTGTGATGATTCGGAGGAGCTGTGGTTTGCACTCCCAAATGACAATGTCATTTGGTTCTCAATGCAGGAGTTTTGCCTCGTCATAGGGCTTTATTGTGGGCCATACCCAGTAAAAGATGGGTTTGTTGATGAATGTACATCTAGTGAGAATTTCAGCCAGCGAATGTTTCCCGGTAGTGGCAAAATTTCGAACAAAAGTGTGGACATCACTTTCAGGGCTGCTTCTTCGGACAATGATGAGGACATCGTAAAACTTGTATTGCTGTACTTTTTAGAGACAGTGTTACTTGGGAAGGATCCGAAGAACCAGATTCTAAGGGAGCATATTCGACTGTTGGATGATATCAATGCATTCAATAAATACCCTTGAGGTCGATGCTGCTACGAGATGACGTTGTGTGGCATGAAAAAAGATTTTAAGAAAATGGCTACTAAGGTTGGAAACCGAAATAAAGGGCAGAAGGAGAAGAACAAGAGAGATGCTGCATTCTGTTTGTTGTTTGGTTTCCCATATGCATTTCAGGTATATGTATGTTGTTATTGTACTTTATGATGCTTCGTAATGGTATACGACGTTTGGCAATATGATTGGGTTTTATATTCTGCATTGATAGGTATGGGCTTGTGAAGCAATTCCGAGAATTGGACAACAATTTGCACTGAAATCCAGCCATTTGCTACCCCGTATAGTCAATTGGAGTTTTACAGTAATCCCAAAGTCAGGAGAAATTGTTACATTATTTCATCGCTCTAATGTATGTAAATATGTTACCGAGTTTCATAAGTCAATATATTACTGAGTTTAATTGAAACTGTACATTAAAGTTGGTGGTTTGAACATTTGATTTCAACTTACCTTCTAGTTTGAAGCTGCCCTTATATTGGAGCCGACACGTAATGAGGAAATAGAGGATTATTGGCAACATTTTCGGAACAAGGAGGAGGGTACAGCCCTAAAGGGGTCTGATAGTGCTGCCACTGGCGAGAAGGACAACATTGGCAACGCAACTCGGGTCCCATTTCTGAAGGCACATATTGGGGGAAGACGAGCACATTCTCAGGTACTTTCGCTGTTTGCTTTTAAGTGTGCTGTTAGTCACATTATCCAAGTAAACCACCTCACTTCACATGTCCACTGAATTTTGTATAGGCTGCCAAGGATAGCAGTAGTAGTCATAGTGAACAATTAAAATCCATCCAAAAATAGGTGGAGCAGGTTGGGAAAGACATGATGAAACAACTGCAACATACAAACAAGAACTTAGAAGGAACGAAGTTGAAGGTACAGGAAACGTTTGATATCCTCTACAAAACAAATAAGAAGGTCGATATGATTATGGACTTGTTGTTTACAAACAATGCTGATCGAACACGTTCGAAAACACCTGCAGCGAAGGTACATTCCATATATGCCTAGTGTAGGAACTGAGTTTCGTATATGAACATGTACTGATGTCGTTGGAATTTTGATTTGCAGGACAGTGATGAGCAACATCATGAACGTAATGGAGAAAGTGCTGGAGTCAAAGGATCAGTGTCAGTGGGCGTGGAGATGCCTACAATTGGTACTCATGAGGAGGTGGACAGTTTCGGGGAAAAAATGGTGTTCACCCCAATCGTACCAACAAAAGCATGGGTACTGTCGCCTGCAGGTGCTTCTGATGCATCCGTCGAGATTGTACCACAATCCCAAAGTCATAGCATAAAGCAAGACAAGGGTGCACAGATGTCCGACCCTTTTTTCAGGGTTCGAAGGTGCCCAACTAAAAAGGTCAGAAAGGTTGATGCGTAATCGGGCAGAGGGCAGTGCGAAAGTGAGACCACATTGGGCAGACAGTTTCAAGGGGAAAATTATCTTTGACCCTATCCTGCCCTGGCAACCAATAGTAGGGTCGCCTTCAGGTGGTTCGGACACAAGTTTGAAGATTATACCGGAAACAAAATTTTTCAGAAGAAAGAGAAAAAAGGGTCCACAAATTTCGTCTCCATTTCAGCAATTCCAAGTTGTTCCAAGAAAGCGGGCCAAGTTCGATCCAACTCCTCAATGTTCCGATACGAAACTGCAAGCATTTAAAGCATGGCGTAATGACCATTCACCGATCGAGTTGTATGGTTCAGACCTTGTTACTGCATTGGTTTTTTTTTCCATACTGTTAGTTTGGTATCTATTTAATCACTTGTCAACAATGGGGTTGTCACTACAGAACAATGGTGCATTTGCCAATAGGAGACTGCAATCGGCAGTGGTTTAGGGAGTTGTGCAAACCTAGTGAGTGGTTGCAAGATTCGGTGCGTATAAAAAATATGGCAAGTAGCTATGTCAGACATAAATACAGACTGTGCGGGTCTAACGGTATGCATTTTCACTGTTTCCAGCATCTGGATGCTGCTTTCTGTTACATTCGGTGGAAGGCGATGCGGTCCCCTACTAGCAAGATGGAAGCCTTCACGATGACAGATATTTTGTTTGGGGTAAACAAAAGGTTTCTTCAAAAGTAAACGGAGTTCTTAACCTTGAAACGTTTATCAGTTTCTAATGGCATTTGTTGTTCCATTTGATGTAGCAATACTTGGTAGGTAAATGGGAGCCGTATAGCAAGAAGAAAGCTCTTTGGGCTGATGATGACATATGCGTACGATATGCAAGGGGGGAGGTGGCCGGCAGAAGACACGGTTCATGGGAGGTGGCCTGTCGTCTGTGGGCAGGACTTACGACGGTATACTCATTAATTGGATGCTTCGCATTTGTTTGAACTAACTGTTATGTTACAAACTGAAACTGATTTGTGGTTCTGTTCCGCTTGTCGTGTCGGTAGCTGTACATGCCATTTAATTACAGGGGTGTACATTGGGTCCTCGTGAAAGTACACTTCAAGGAACGAACGATAACCCTGTTTGACTCATTGGGCACCTACGTCCGCAATTGGACACAGTTTTTCCTTCCCATACAAATGATACTGCCGCAGCTCCTTAAGAAGACTGATCACTATGGAGCAGAGGCGCACATGATTGCAGAATGGTATACGAGGGAGGGATGGTCTGTGTCCCGGTGCGACGACACGCCACAACAAGATCTAGGGTTAGAGCTGTACCATATGCAGCTCTTTCAAAAGAGCATTTATATGTACGTCATGCGCTAACCTGTTACGTTGTCTTCTTTTATGTAGGAGTGGTGATTGCAAGATATTCGTAATCAAGTTGGCCGAACACATGGCGCACGATCTGCCGGTGAACTCAGTCGACAAATCCCAGATAGCAGGTTTCTGGGAGCAGCTAGCGCTAGACCTGTGGAAGTGGTCGCAACAGTTTTTGAGGGTAAGTTGAATATGATTCCTAGTACACTGTTGACTTTGGCAGTGTCGGTTGCAAGAGTAAGATATCATAAAGCATGGGTAAACACGTTGCAGCATATGGTTGCCATAACCGCTTGACAATACAGCAATCATAACTTCTTGAAACGTTTCAGCCTATACTATTGGTTTCCTGTTATGGTCAATGATGATGTGTTCATAGCTTCTATAAATCGTTGCATGCAGGTTGTGTAACTCTGACCAACCTCACTTGAAACTTTGAGGCAAAACAGTGCAAGCAGATGCCATTCACATGAGTTGATCTCCGCCCACGCAGAATTTGCCTTTTGTTGCAGGTTCATGGACTAGTTGTATTGTTCCACATTTTTTCTGCCTGTTATATGTATAAAGGTATGATGCTAATGCCTGAATGTGGACTTTGATGCAGCAATTCAGTTCTTAGAAGTTTCAATGTACTGGCAGTGCAACGGGTACCACATATTTCCTGTTCAGGCTTTGTCACAGTGAAAGTCTGGCTGCAGTACGGGATTACCCTTTTTTGTCTTTGTCACGAGCTACCACATCTCGTTGCTTCGGAGCTTTATGTACTGTAGAGTTAGACAAATTGTAATGATAGCACTGCTGGATGTATTACAGGTTGGAGCTGTTGTTGTTTTGTTGCATGAGCTGAACCATGCTGCAAATACAATTGCACCATTTACGTGCATCATGTTGTATAAATGACATAATGAAATTCTATAAAATTTCATCAAGTTGGAAGTCCTTGAAGAATTGGTTTCTTGTTATGAACAAAAATTTATTATGTATTGCTGGAGGTAAGATCATAATAAATGTGATGTGAGTTCATTTTCCCTGCTAAATGGATGCGACGGTGGAGGTGGGGGAGAATGTGGATAGAGATTATAAGAGATCTTCTTCTACATTATCTTATGAATTAAGTTAGTTTTTGTTATTGTAGCATGGTGGGGCAGTATTTCCTCAGAGATCTGACCGGTCTGCGGCTGTATTGACAGGACCTGAAACACAACCTTTGTCTTGGTTTCCACAAAATTGATGAAATCTTGAGAATTAGCAAGAAGCAGCTGAGTCATGTGTTCAGGTTGAGTTCCCAACTTTGCGGTATGTATGTGATTATGTTTGTTGGTTTTTTTTTTTTTTTTTTTTTTTTTTAAAGCTAACTTTGTAATGCATCATGTCATCAATTTCGCTTTATGGTAGATGTTTAATTGCTTTATTTAATTATTTAATATATAATTTGTGTAATTTTCTTTAGTTGCCTATGATATATGATATATCATTTATATATCTATAAAGTTGTTGTTCTCGGCATAGTTATCCTAGATATATATCGTTTTTTTTGCTGTAGAGCCAATCATTTGATGCTTACTGACATAGTTTGTAGCCTATTATTGTTGATGTGACAGAATGACATGAACTTATGTGTTTGTATATCTAATTGCAATATAGTGGGTCCGTAGGTGCGTATGGTTGGATGTATTATTTCTTGTTTTTCTTGTTCAGAACTGGAGCAGTAATTTGAGTCGGATCAGTGTTGTGTGAGAATTTGCATGAGAAGTAACTACTTTTGATAATCCTTTACAGTTGCATACATGGCAGTCATTATTCTTCACCTGACTTTTTGCAATTATTTGCACTTGTAGTTCTTTTTGTTGTGCACTTAATTTTTCTCTGCATATTGCAATCTGAAGTTCTTGACGAATTTGCATGTTGGGCAATCTTTGCTTCAACTGTGACGGGTTAAGGCAGCAGGTCATACTTGAGTTCTTGTTCTATACCGGACATACAAGCAAAGAGTGGTACACCTTCTTAATTCGACTTCGACAGTCTTATGGAAAGAGTTGTTTGTGTCAATTAGATATGTATGAATGTTGCTTAGTATGTAGCAATGCTGTTTGACTATTATGGTGCTGATTTCCATGAGTGGTTGGATCACGTTGGTGTCGCTATTGTTTTGCTGCCAACATACTCAAATTATGGGTAAGATGCAATTTTTTTTTTCTTGTATTGAAATAAATATAGGGAAAAGAAAATCCCTAAATGTGCTAAACATTATCTGTTGTATGTATAAAGGTAACATGCTAATGCCTCGATGTTGACTTTCATGCAGCAGTTCAGTTCTTAGAAGTATCCATCTAGCTGGAGTGCAAAGGGGACCACATATTTCCTAGTGGAGCTGTGTCACAGTGTCTTCAGGTGGCAGTAGGGGACACCACGCATGTCACTGCGACGAGCTACCACATCTTGAAGCTTGGAATGTTTCTGAACTGTACACTTATAAAAATGGTAATGGTAGCACTGTTGTATGTATTACAGGTTGCAGCTCTTGAGTATGGTATCCGAATGAACAGGGATGCTGCAACCTGTAAGTGCAACATTTACATGCATCATGTTTTATGTATAAAGTATGAAATTCTATAACAGTAGATTAATTTTGAAGTCCTGGACGAATTAGTTTCTTGTTATGAACCAAAATTAATTTATCAACAGTTGTAGTACATATATTGATATTTCTTTAATATAATATCTAGTTTCTTGGCTGTGATTGAATATTGTGATGGGTCATCTTGTTTGTATGAAGTTTGATTCGTGGTTGTGGCTGGAATTATTATTCGTGGTTGTGGTTTTATTATTGGAGTTCTTTTATTTATATTTGATATAAGTGTAACTAAAAGTTATGCATGTTCCTTTTTCCGCAACACATAGTCCCTGTTAACGGCTGAAACCTGATTTGGCAGGGCAGCAAATGGTTGACGAATAAAACTAGAAATTGAGAATACATTGACTCACACTACGGGGCATCTGCAAAGGCTGTACCCATTAAACATATGCATACATGGCAGAAATACATATATTTACAGCAATATGGTATAAGGTGGACAAACTTCGTGAGCATTCATACATTCTTAACGACGCGTATATGGCTTTCCCTTATCACACCACCTACCTGATGTACAATGAATACATTCTTCAAACAAAATGCATTTGCGTAATAAAACCACCTACATGATGTACAAAAAATACATTCCACTTGATGTACAATAAACCCCAAAGAGGAAGAAGGCAAAAAATACTTCCTTCTGGTCAATGTCATCTACAGAACGTAGAGGGTAGACTCCATCTTACATAATGCTGCATTCTGTTGGAGAATGCAGCTGAGTCTTAGTGTGTTATTTCGCACATTATCATTCCATTCATTGTACTCTCATATTGGAATTGGTGCGGTACACCTTTGTCGGTTGTGTCCGAAGCCACCACATCTACTGCACTTTGCTTTCTGCTTATCTTCACCTTTGGAAGGTTTTCTTTTTGTAGTAGGTCGACCACAAGGCTTACGACCTTCAGGGGGTAGGACAGTAGGAACTTGAAGACCTTCAGGCAAAATCCAGTCATCCGCACAACCCACCGGATGAATGGAAGCTGCATATGCTGCTGCTAATGAATCCCGGGTATAGTATGCAGCACAGTAGTCGTAACATGATAGATGGCGATGACTACAGACAGCCAAAGCATGTGCACAAGGAAGTTGGTCGATCTGAAATTTTTTGCACTCACAACTTCTAGTCCGCAAGTTAACAACTGGGTTCAAAAATTCATCGATGACAAGGTACCTATCTTTGTCAATGGGGCGCACAGGATAACGACCAGCTTTCTTCATCCTGTGCCGCAGCTTGTCTTCAACCCATCTTGTCATTGGCGTTGGCGTTATCGCAGCATCCTCACGCCTTTCCCAAAACCATCTTTGAAGTACGCCACGTATATGCTCTATTAACTTCGTGATGGGCAGCTCTCGTGCCTCCTTCAAAATGGCATTCAAACACTCAGTAATGTTTGTTGTCATAATGGAATATCTTCTACCATCAAACTCACATCTGGCCCATTTGGTTGGGTCCGCAACAATCAAATACTCAGCTGCCTGAACATTAAGTCCATGGATTTGGGACATGATGGCATTGAAATCTGAACCACGGTATGCTTTGGCAGCCTTGTAAAACAGCTTCTGCACATCACCACCTTTACAATTGGCCTTCATGTTTTGCCCTAAGTGATACATACATATTCCATGCAATGCCCCAGGAAAGGAATGTGCAACAGCCGTTGCTATACTTGTGTTACGGTCTGAAATGAACACTACATCATCAACTTCTCCAATACACCCATGCAACTTTGTCATAAACCAAATCCATGCATTATCATTTTCTGAGTCTCCACGCCAAAAGCTAATAGATAGACTTGGTTATTTCCATCCATGCAAGTCGCAATAAAGAGGGTACCTTTATACTTCGATTTGAGGAAAGTGCCATCAACAGCTATAACGGGCCTAATGAAAGATCTAAATCCATGAAGTGAACCTCCTAATGCCATGAAAAAGTACTTGAATCGATTAGATGCATCACATTCAATCTCTGTTATGGTCCCTGGATTTTTTCCTTCCAACATGGCGCAATACAATGGAAGCACCCTATACGACTCTTCGGGTGATCCCCTAGCTAATGTCATAGCAACCTCTCTAGCCCTCTATGCTTTGTTATAAGTACAAGTCATCCCATACCTTTTCTTCATGTCTTGAACAATGTCGTTTGGACGGTAAGACTGCGAAGCACCCTCATACTTCCATTTGATACAATGGCCAATCAGTTTGCTTGTTACTTGAGCCCGTTGCAAAATGAGCGAATCAAGAGAACAGGTGTGGTGTGGAAGGTATTTTCGCACGCAAAAAGCTTCTGACCCTGCCAGTTTTGTTGCACGAAGCCACCACTTGCAACCTTTCTGCACACAAACGAAAACCAATATGTCTTTGGTGGACTTCTTCACTCTTATGTTGAACTGTCGACCACTAGCTAACATTCTTATATTCAACTGTAGCTCATCCTTACTACTGAAAATATCACCCCTTCGAACCTCTTTCACACTATCGAACACACTGTCAGAACGGCCACCATCTGCTGATATATGAATCAAAGATGTCGTTCCAACCTCACAATCCCCCTCAACCATTTCAGATTTCAACTTCTTGTCTTTCCAATTGTCACCCGTATCAATTGGTGATGCTTCTGGACAACCTTTTGACGGTGTATAGACTTCTGCAAGTTCGAAACCAAAATGATCGAATATGTCCTTTCCATAGTTATCATCCCCTCGCACATCTTCATCACTCATTCTGCGTTCAATATTGTATGGCTCTGAACTGTCCAAATACTTCTCTGCAGCAACTTGCACTCCAATAGTATTTAGACAATCTTCCGTACCAACTGACAAGCAACCTATGGAGTCACGTTTACGTTGAACTGTAATGCATAAAGGAGTCCTTGTCATTACATCACTAACTTCGGCGATAAAGAAGTCAACATCAGTATCGTTCAACACTTCAATGGGTGGGGCGGCATCACTCATTTTATATCTGAACTTCATCGTAATTGCATAATCAGAATGTTTTATATCAAGTGCACGACATACAGCGTCCTGTAATTCTTCATACGCTATATTCTTTGCCAAAAAAATGCCTTTTGTCTTTCCACCTTCATATAGAAAGTTTCCTTCCTTATTGATCCATGCGCCATCATATCGAACCGCAGCACGAACTGTACCCATTGTGCTCCAACCTGTCAAATTTGTATTCCTAGCGTGGTCAGCATTTATGAAATTCAGTGAATAAGCAGTATACACTGGAACATACGACAGTGTATAATTTAACTATAACCCATCAGACCAAGTGCATTTAATTGAACGACAACAATGACCTGGAAAGCTGTACATGGCAATTTTGTTTACAGGATTTTTCATATCAAATCATATACAACTCCTCTTACTCAGTTGGAAGAGATGCTGCACACCTGCTTTGCGTGAGACGTGACACAGTCAGAACATCCACGGTGGCAAGACTTGTTCCCCGTCAACAGTGACCGATTAGTTTGGCCAGCGGGAGCACACTGGTCTAAAAGGCGATGCCCGGGCCTAGCTGGTGGATGGGAGATGCTCCTATGCGGGAAAGGTAAGATGCATGCTGAGAGGGGTGAGAACGCTGTTTGTTGCTGTCAATTTAAAGGGCACCATTTAATTAAGGGCATTCCTGTCCATTCACACTCTTTTGTTATGATGTAAAACCACAAGGTTTATAATTACCAAGTTGGAGGTTGGGAATTGAGTACCTAGGTTGGGAAGTTATCCTTCCTTTATGTACTTTCAAGCCTTCTTGGATAATGGATGTTAAGAAACTTCGTTCAGGTAGTACCCGGGTTGTATAATGCAGGTTGGGGTCGTCGTTTTCCTCTTCCTTTTCTTTCTACTCTTAGTCATTATTTTGATTTCATTGAATAAATGTTGATCCAATGGTTAAAAGCGAACATCATCATGTAAACAATGTATGTAGTCAATCAAAATTTATGCTGGTGCAACAATACAAGTGATGTTGGAAACTTAAAAAGTAATGATAATAAGGCGGAACATGAGCACATTCTTTAAAAAAAAAAAAAAGGGAGCATTATTACAATATTTGCAATGTATAATTTAAGCGTGCTTATAATTGAACTGACGACCTCCATACCAATTGCATTTATTATTTTTTTTTTTAAAAAGCAATTGTACACATTTCAATCAATTTTTAATTATTTCCGATCAAATGCGTTACCACTCCTTCCATCGATCTGCACACCAAAGCTACCAAATGTTGAATAAACACCAGCAATCAACAAATAGATGAAATGTAAAAGGGAAATCCAAAAAATACATGATATTAAAGACCTATCAATCAAGGTTGGAAAATGGAACCTCTTGGTTAGGATTCTTAAGTTAAACGTTAACATTCTCCACCTAAGTGACATTACCAACTTCGAGGTTGGGATTCCCAGGTTAGGAATCGCAACTTCGAAGGTGGGATTATGGGTGGTTGAAACGGAAAATTGATAAAATAATTTTAATAATAGGAAGAGATAACTTATGACCCTAACCTGCATTATCCAATCTGGGTACTCCCAATTAAAAGGGTTGTAACATCCCTTTTTCATAAACTACTGAAAGTACGAAAATTTGTTCTCCGATTCACAAGCTAGGTGCTCAAATCCTAACCTATGCGTTGGGAATCTCAACTCCAATGTTGGGAAGGTTAGTTTTGCTTATTAACAAAACTCAAAATTTAAAGGGTAGTTTTGTTAAAAAAAAATAGTAGGGGCTTTTTTGACAATTTAGTTAACTGGATGTGCCTTTCTGTAATTTTAGATAACATTATAGAGGGCGCTTTTTGGGTAGGAAGCGCCCTCTATAATAAAAAATATAATTACGAAACAACCCCGTGATTTTGTTTAATTACAAAATATTTGTACATTTTGAATTGTAAAACTTAATTCGACTCTGATGTAAGCTCAATCTTTTTTTTTCCAATTACACTAGGAATTGTGCTTGAACAATTAGTATTGCATAATGGTACAATATTTGTGTAGATGCTCGATCACATGGCACATATATATTGATATGCTTAAAGAATGTCGCAAAACTCACCAACATATGTTATCATATATATTTTTGAAATATTTAAGTAACATCTAGTGGATTGCATATCATTGCATAATATATGTCATTGGAGGAGGGTGTATTCAAAAAAGATTTCATGACAATTTATAAGAGTTTCTTCTAAGGATAAATTTTGATAGATTTTATAAATTTCATAGATTCCATAGATTTTGTTAGAATTCTAGTTAAAAGTTTGTTGGATTATTTAATGGATAACACATTCAATTTTTTTTGACTTATTAGTTGGTTTGATTTTTTACATAGCTTTAAATAAAATTTAATATATTTAAAGAAAATTGATAATGATTTTATCTGTATTAAAAAAAATCATATGATGAGTAGTATGCGGCACTTGGCCCAATTAATATCGGCATATGGTATAAATTATGACTATTATTATATGATTATTTATTTTTATAAATCACAGTAATGAAAAGTTTGATATTATAAATTGCATATTTATTTTTCCACGTATAATTATTTGTTGAATTTTTTCAACTTAAGATCACATGGCATCTCTATACATTTTTGAAGAGTGTGTCATGTTCAATAAAGTTGAAAAAAATCAAGTTTATAAATCAATGCAAATCTACAGCCAGCAAAATCTCTTTTTGTATATATGTATGTATGCTTATATATACATATATATAAGATTGATAGTTTCACGTTTTCAAACTAGCAAACTTTTAGTGCTAATGTTTAACAGGACCAACAACATATAAATTATAAGTGTAATGTGTCAATAAAATAGGTGGGAGTAATTATCACAAACTTAAAAATATTAATAATATTATTGAGCGTGAAATTGTTGTCTGTCCTCTATGTTATTATTGCATAGGAACCTTAGCTGTCATCGCCTAGTTTTGTTCCATTCTTCATTTATACTTATGCAATATTTATCCATTCTCTGTAATTGTTATTGTGCATTATGAAATTCTCGTTTCTGAAACCAAGGTCGCGATAAATCAAAGCAAAATAAACCTACATAAATTCAAGAGGTGGGACAATCTTCAAGTGCATAAACTTGTAAAATATCAACAAATAGAGAAATTTGAATGTCCTTTATGAATCTCAGCTACTAGGTTTTGTATAGATTGCCATGACATTGTAATTGTTGCTGATCAAAAGATAGAGTTTTTGTAGATTTATGGATTGCATTAGAGGGAAAAAGACCTTGTTGATTGGTGACAAATTTGTAAGTTTTGGTGATTTAGTAACTGAAAAAAAAAATACAAGCCAAAAAAAAATTGAAGGTATGAAATGTATGAAATCTTTGGGGGTTGGGCAAGATTTCATATGAGTTTTGCATTTTATATCTAAGTTCAAGCAATCCATTAAAATTCATTAAAATACAATTTTAACAAAATCATTGATTTTTTGAATACACCTACACTTATTTGGATTTCTTAAAAGGTTGAATTGAATACATCAAATTTTCTTTCGATTCCTTATAAATCTGGATTTTCATGGAATTTTAAAACGTCTAAATTTAATATACCTGGATTTTTAAAATCGTTTGGATTTCAACAAACTCCTAAATTGAATACACCCATATTAATATAATTATAAAGTAGTTATTGAATATTTTTCATGTATTACTATTGCATATATATCATTTATGTTGAATTGATTATATGATTTAAGTATCATATAAAAGTCAATATGCACGGTACACTAACATATAGGTGCACGACTTCAGGACAGAGGATGCTTTTTGTGTATCTATGTCTGCTTTTATGGGATCATTTGGTAATTCACACAACTAAAAATTTTAAGGGCAGTTGTGTTAAAGAAATAAAAAGGGCGTTTTTGAAAATTTAGAAACCTGGACGTGCAATTCTGTAATTTCAGATTTTAGTATAGAGGGCGCTTCTTGGGTAGGAAGCGCCCTCTATAATAAAATTAAAAATTATGAAACAACCCCATAAAATTTTGTAATTACGAAATATCTTTAACTTTTTATTTTTAACACGTAATGCCACTTTGATCTTAGCTCAATCTTTTTTTCATATAAGACTAGGAATTGTGCTTGAAAAATGCCTGTTTTATATAATAGTACAATATTTTTTTACATGCTCGGTCACATGGCACACCAATATGGTATGCTTAAAGAATTTTGCGCAACTCGCCTAGATATGTTATCATATATATAATTGAAAACTTTAAGTAACATCTAGTGGATTGCATATATTGCATAATATATGTAATTTGAATATAATAATAAAGTATTAATTGAAAATTTTTCAATTCTTACTATTGCATATATATATATATATATTATGTTGCACTGATTATAGGATATAAGTATCATATGTCAATACGCACGTTACACTAACATATAGGTGCACGACTTCAGGACAGAGGATGTTTTTTGTGTATCTATGTTTGACTGCTTGGATCATTTGGTAATTCACACAACTAAAAATTTGAAGGGCAGTTTTGTTATAAAATTAATAAGGGCGTTTTTAAAAATTTAGAAACATGCAAGTTAAATTTTGTAATTTTAGATTTTAGTATAGAGGGCGCTTTTTGGGTAAGAAGCGCCCTCTATAATAAAATCTAAAATTATGAAACGACCCAAAAAAATTTTTTAATAACGAATTATCACTTGACAAATTTTTTTTTTTTTGAACATATTAACTTCACATATTTTCATTTTCACTTGACATCTTATCACTTATCAGTTTAGCCTACTTAATTTAATTTTTTTTAATAATTCAAATTTAACATCCATCCACGAATAAATCCTAAAATCTCAATATTTAAATTATTGTATTAAAATTGTCCATATATTGTTTTGATTTAACCCTTTATATATGTATATTTATTGACTTTATAGTTTTATTTTATTTAGAATCAATAAAAATAGAAGTTTAAAAAATTTCAAAACATGACTAATAATATGTTTTCTAATTAATGCATATGGTTTGTGTCTTATTTAAATTAATCATTTTTTTATAATATTTTTATTACTTTATTCATGTGTCCCCTTTAATAAATTTTTTGGGTCCATCACTATTAACTGTGAAATGGTGGTACGTCGTTGTTCATTTGATAAACACAAATAGTGATTCAACTTAATAATAATTCATATTTAAAATGCTTCCATTATAAATGATATCTAAATATAAATAAAAAATACATATATTATTATGATATCACTTTAATACACTCATTGCCAAAACATAGCAGCTTGTTACACCAAACTTTTGATTCTCATTTCAACATTTTTCTTATTATAAGTACACTTAAACACACGTAATATAGTTTAAATTCTAATCAAATCTATAAAACATCATATTTGTGCAAATATGCAAAGTTTGGCCGCAAAGTGATCATTTGATATTCCAATGCATTTTCTTTTAATTGCAAGTTAATTCCATCATCAATATAACTTATAAAATCTTTCAAATTATTTCAAAATAATTATCCATCACTTTAATACACTCATTACCAAAACTTAGCAGCTTATTACACCAAACATGTGTTTCTCTTTCAACATTTTAACTTGTCATTTAAGCACATTGGCATACATAAAAATCACTAAAATCATTTAAACTCAATTTGAACCTTTCAAATCTTTTATATGATATAAGTATCATATAAAAGTCAATATGCACGTTACACTAACATATAGGTGCATGACTTCAGGACAGAGGATGTTTTTTGTGTATCTGTGTTTGACTGCTCCGATCATTTGGTAATTCACACAACTACACATTTGAAGGGCAGTTTTGTTAAAAAAATTAATAAGGGCTTTTTTAAAAATTTAGAACCATGAAAGTTAAATTATGTAATTTAAGATTTTATTATAGAGGGCGCTTTTTGGGTTGGAAGCGCCCTCTATAATAAAATCTTAAATTATGAAATGACCCCAAAATTTTTTTTAATTACGAATTATCTGTACCTTTGGAATTTTTAAACATACTGGTTGTGTGTCTATGGAGAAATAAACATATAAATTCCAGTGATCGAGTTTAAGGTTATATTATATATTTATATATATAAATATATATTGGTGGGAAATAATGAAATTTGAAACTTCAAACTGGTTCATTCAACCATTCATTTGTCTCAGTCTCTCCCTCTCCGCCATATCGACGCCTACAACTCGGCGTGACTCAGTCTTGGGGTGGCCGTGCCCATCTCCAATCGCTCAAACCGTCGTCATCGTCCCCCCCATCAAGTGAGATTCAAACATTGTCCAAACTGAATCTCGACCGTCTCCCTCTCCATCCAAATCGATGTCGTCGTAACTCCGTCGAACCGTGGCCGTGCCAGTGTCTCGGACAATCGCCGCCGCGTCTCAATATTCCTAGCTGTCACAGCGTCCCACAATCACCGTCGCCTTTGTGTTCTGTTACTTCTGTTCTCCCATTTTCTCCCCTCACTGTCTTGTTTGGGCAAATCAGCCTCAACTTCTTGTTATGTCCTAACTGTCTCAGACGGGCTCTTTGCCACCTCACATCAATGTAGGCACACCAGTGTCAGCAATGCAATTTTTCTTTTAATTTCATATTTCGTTTATTTTGTTGCCTTATTGTAATCGAAGCAAGTGAGTAACCGTGATGTCAAATGATAAATTAGGTTTTCTATGGTCTGTCATATGTGGATGTTACTAATGTTTTAAAAAGGGAAAATTCAGGTTTCTTGTGCTGCAAAGATTTTGAAATGCGTCTTTTGAGTCTCCACCCACATCCTTTGAGTTGATATGTGGGCACATTTTCATGCAGATTAACACTATGGATCCTGTGGTAAGCAGTAGCGGCAAAGCTTCTGAAAAACAGCAACAAAATAGGAACGAACCTGCTAAAAGAAAGGCAACACAAAGAGGTCAGACTAAGTTAGAAAAAGTGCTCAAATTAAAAAGTAAGGGAGAAATGATAAGGGTAGATGGAGAGAAATCTGCTTCTGCTACATTAGGAAGTTTTATAGGCGTAGCGATAAGACAACAAATATCTATAAAATATGAAAGTTGGGATGTTGTGCCTATGGAACTTAAGGACAAAGTATGGACTTCCATTCAGGTATAAACTTAACTTATTTGTCAACACCCTTGGTATTTATAATATTTGTATGTCGTATGAATGATTAATGTTTACTTGCAGGAATTGTTTGTCATTGACAACGAATGGAAGCAGAAGATTATGGTTGTAGCCGGTAAGAGATGGAGAAATTTTCGTTCCATGCTGACTATGACGTTTGTAATTCCAAACTTGAGCAATGAAGAAGCTCTAAACTCTCCACCACAAATGTACAACTTCATAACGCAAGAAGATTGGAGTATCTTTGTAAACTCTAGAAGAGATGAGAATTTTTTGGTACGTTCATCTAAGTTTGGTCGTTGTGTTAAGATATTATTACTGTTACAATTCATGCATATTCACTACCATTACTTTTTTAGGAACGAAGGAAGAAACAAATAGAAAATAGTAGAAAGAATGAACACCCCAACCGTCTCTCACGTATGGGATACGATAGCTTGAAGGAAAGATTGGTATGTTTTATATAAAATTAAGCTGTTTCATTCAACGGTATTATATTTAGTCACAATTATAAGCATTTCTTTGCAGCAAAGTGAACTTCACACCCAAGAGATTGACCGTTCTGTCTTATGGATAAAAGGACGTGAAAAGTCTGGAGTATTTCTAAAGGACTCGACCAAAAAATGTGCAGACAAAATAGTAAGTTGCATACATGAAGTAATGGTACAACTTTTATATTGAAATATAGAATTATATTGTATCCATTTTCTTTTTCCTTAAAACGGGCGTACAAATTTATGTATTTATTGTTGATAAAAAATGCAGGAAAAAATCACTGAACAAGTTAAAAGTGGTGAAGTTCAGGTTGACGGCACTAATGATATTCTGACCATTGCCTTAGAAAAACCAGAGCCTTCAGGATGGGTTAGAGGGCTTGGACAATATGCAAGGCGAAAGGAATCGTTTAACCTGACAAAAAAACATAGCTCTTGTGTTCCTGCAAAGAAAGATGGATTCTACAAGAAGAAGCTTCTTGTCCTAGATGTTAATGGCATTCTTGCAGATGTGGACAAGCGGCCACATTCGAAAAGTGGGGCAGATGTGTATGACCCAACAGATTTGGAACACAACAAAGAGGCATTCACATTACCAAACTCTCAGATAGGTATAAATTTGTATAGTTATTTATAGTTGATGTGCTTGGATTATAAAGTTTAATGCAAATCTGAAATTCTACTTTCAGTATATAAGAGGCCTTACTGCAAGGAATTTCTACAGTTTTGCCTTGATAAATTCGAGGTTGGAATTTGGTCGTCACGAATCTTGTATGAAACCCTCTATGCTTTTTTCCCCTTTTTGTATTACTATGCATTTTGGCCTATATTTATTTTATAAATATTTGCTTAAGTTTGGCATAGAAAATCTTGTGTTTCTATATGGTTGGCATTTTTGTGTTACTATATGCAATCTTAATGTCTTGCAGGTGTAACTTAGATCCAATAGTCAACTTCATTGCAGAGGACCTTAGACCCAAACTTTGTTTTGTTTGGGTAAGTTAGTTATTAATTTCGTGTCGTTTTCAATGATTTTAAAATCAATATTAGATTATATTTACATACATAGTATATTGCTTATATGCAGGATCAGTCATATTGCGATAAGGTTGATCGCGGATTGGGAAAACCCCTATTTTATAAAAATTTAAAAAAGTTGTGGAATTCTAGTTTCCCTTTTGTGCGATGGAAGAAGGGAGATTATGACACAACAAACACCTTGTTGATTGATGATTCACCAGAGAAAGCTATCAATAATCCGGTACGTTTTTGCAATTTTTAAACGAAATGTATAATCAATCACTATGTTAGTTCTCATCTGTACGACTTTCATTATTTTAGGTACATAACGAAATATTTCCATATCCATACAATCACTGTGATGCTGCTACTGATTCTTTTCTGCGTAAGCACATGTTCAACACTTTCAGTTCCTATTTGTATGCTTCAATTTTATTATACTTGTTCATGTGGTCTACAACAGGACTCGATAGTGAACTTTGTAGATATTTGGAAGGGTTGGAGAGAGCACTAGATGTACAAAAATACGTAGAAGACCATCAAATCGATCAACAACGTCAGCGTCAATATCATCAAGGAGATTATGTTTCATCATACTCATGGCATGCTCAAGCACTCCGAAGTCGTGATCCTAAAAGTATCACTGCCGTGAGGCACCACTAAACTAGAGCCAATGCAATCAGGCCAGAAACAGAGCAACGTAAACAGGACCCTTGGAACGCTTGTTAGTGGGAACCAACCCCACAAAAGTACTCTGACCCTCGACCATGTGACAGTTGGTATAGAATTTAGTCAACTAATCAGGCCAATGTGGGGTGGGATTGCAAGACTAATTTGAGAGTGTCTACACTGGTTCTCATGATCATGGGTCTTCCATGGTTAGTGATTTATAATCTTCTATGCTTTTTTTATCTACTGTGACTGTGGACTCTCTTTTTGGTTGACTGTGCAGTTTGTATTCAACATGCAGCAAGGACTTCCTATTTTACCAGAGTGGCTTTTTTTTAACAGACTGAATGCTCGTGCCAGGAAAGGTGTAGAAATTGGTTCTGTTCGCCTTCTCCTAAGGTAATCTATCTTTTTGTCATTTGTAATGTAGCAATTTTAGGTTCTAACCTTGAAAGGCATAAGTCGGATAATCATTAGAATCATAAGCTGATTAGGTTTCTTTTCTTTATTTATTTCTACAGACAATCCTGGCTTACATTTGCATTACAGTAAATGCATATAGCAATGTTCGGGTGAAGTTTGCAAATTTGCATTAGTTCCTTTGCTAGTTTAGAGGGTTGGGAAAGTGAGTTGTTGCTTGTTTAAGTGAAATGCTATTTTAGTTTCTTTGCGAATTATGAAGCTGGGTTATATAATGAAATTTTACATCTATACTTGTGGTGGAGTGTTGCTGCTTTTGATGACTTTCTGGTGTATTTAAATGGTTTGTCGTATATGTTTTTTTGGTGCCTGTTTTTCTTAATGTGAAAGGCTTGCAAATATAGTGTAGTGTTAATTTGAGCTGCTTTTTATCACTTTTGGCGTATGCGATGGTGGGTGGATGTTTTAATTATGTGTGCATTTTCATGATAGGTTCTGATTAACACGCAAAGTCTTTTGTACGCAAATAGAAACCAAGTACTTTAAACAAGTTGTTTTGTGTTAATTGGCCCCGATTTTTTATTTTTTTGTTGGTGTGTTTGATAGTGGTTTTACTGTTTGGGATTTTTATTGAGATAACTGGATTATTTTGTGTTGTTGTTGGTAGGTGTTTTGAGCGTTGACGTTTTTTCACGTTATTGCCGTCTTCGAGGCTACGATACAATATACATTTGTGGGACTGATGAGTATGGGACGGCCACTGAGACTAAGGCCTTGAAATAGAAATGCTCACCGAAAGAGATTTGTAACAAGTAACTAGTTTGCTACAACTTACGACATATGATGTTTCTGTTTTGCTACACCTTTTTCTGTATATATGTTCTTTGTTTTGTTCTTAAAATGACAATCTCCATTACAAAAGGATTGTTATCTAAAAACTTTATGAGCTTCTTCTTATTACTCGAAAAGCATATACTTTTATTTTATATACTGACTAAGAAATAGTTGAGTATAATATGTTAGCATTTGTGTTCCTTTCAAAAATATATATATGTTAGCATTTGTATTATGTAGTTGTAATATTGTTTATCAATGAAACAGTGCATGCATGATGTTCAGTTCTGATGGATTTTAAAGTTTGGACTGTGCTTTTCTGCAGTTAACATTTGATTAGAAATGCGTTTGATTTTAACTTGTACGAGTGAGCAAGTTTATTCGTTTCCTGTTTATTTGCAAGTGGTGTAACCTTATATCTATAGGTTTGCAGCATATTGGTCTGTAACATGATAGAAAAGTGATAGATGATTTTTTATCTAGTTTCTTGGCTTCATAACGTCTTAAAGTATCTTCTTTGGGTTGTTAGGTCCTATAGTGGACTTCTTTATTCTTAATTTTTAAAATTTTTAGTTTCCTATCGCCAAAAGTACTGCTATAAATATTACAAAAAAGCTCTGAGTATAATATTTAAATATACAGAATAAAAAAATTAGTAGCTGATGTTACGATCCACAGTCGGTGCCTTAAAGTGGTCCACTTGTAAATTATGGGTGGTTGCATACTTAACATATGGTTGGGATGCAATAATGAATGAACAGCTGATGCAGATGTGCTGTTTGAAATTCTCTCATGCTGTTCTGCTCCTATTTTTCAAAACTCTTTATTTTACCCTCATCTTATTTATGGGTAATGATCAATTCTTCTTACAACGTACAAGTATCTGAACTGATGATATAAATTGTGAATTACAACTTTGTAGATACCATGTTATTCATAATGAAGTCTACAAATGGTTCAACATAAGTTTTGATAAGCTTGGACGTACATCAACTCCACAACAAACAGAAGCGTGCCAAGCAATTTTCAACAAGTTGTTGAGTAACAACTGGCTTGTATAGATTACAATGCAACAAGTAAAAATTCTATTTCACCTTACTCTTTAACTTGTTGTTTGTTTATGTGTTTTGTAGTTGTGATTTATAATCTCCTTCGTACTTTACTTGAAATGTTGTTGTCATTCAACCATACATTTATACATGCAAAAGATTCTTAGCCGACCGAGTTATGGAGGGTACCTATCCATGTAAAAATAGCAAGTATGAGTTTGCTCGAGAAGATCAATGTGGAACTTGTGGAAAACTTTTGAATGCAATAGAGTTGAAAGATCTAAATGCAGGGTATATGATGGTTTCTTCTTTTTCAGTGTTTCATTTTGTGTATCCAAGCGCATGACTATAACTTATTCTACTGTATATGTTTTTGGCTACTGGATTAGGGTTATTTTGAAGTGAAAGTGTGAATTAGCCTCCAATGTGACAGTGTTAAGCCTCAACCGAAACAATTATTGCAATAGAAACAATGAAGAACTTTAATTACATAATTTACTGTTCCGCAGGCATTCAAATTCTCATGATTCCTTAATGGTAAACCATAACTATGTAAAAAGCAATTATTCACATGTTGGATAAAAGTTTCTATATCAACAAGTCCACATAGTCAAATGTAATCAATGTAAATAAGTATGCTAAATGTCAACCTTCATAATATCTTCATATCAACTAAATTAATGAGCACTCCATCATTTTCCCAGTTGACATCATTGGTTTTCATATATTTTCCAATTAATTTAAGAGGTGCATTGAATTAGTTGTTGCATTAGTTGCCGGAAACCAAGGGTTGCATTAGTTTCTGAAAATTGCTTGTCAGTGGGTTCAACATTTGATCAAAATATTTTTATTGTGGATGTCATTGTTAATTGTTAAACAATAAAAGCATCAATTCTGAATCTTGTCTGAAGTTGACTATTACACTAAGGGTCCATCTCATATGGCTTCTCTGAGTGAATTTTTTAGAGCTATCGCAAGTAGAGGTTTTGTTTTAAGTTGTCGGTTATTTGGTTGTTAATTGATTACATTCTTTTGAATCAATAGTTTGTTTGCTTGTGTAATGTTACAGTGCTTTGATATCATTAAATTATCAAAAAGGAGTTATACGAATTACATTTGAATTGACTTATACTGTTTCTTATCCGAAATGGTTTGATGTTATCAATATATGGTTATGGGAATAGTATGACTTCTGAAAGTTTTTAACAGAACATCGAAGAGTTCGCAAAGAAGTTAACATTTATTACAATTTTTGCTCCTCCCTATATACATCATTGTGGCATCATGTTTGCTTTGGAATTGATTCCTGACTTTGTTACCTAGTTTATTTTTAAATTCTGTTTTATAGCCTCAGTATTATTGTTATTTTTTTCTTACAGAAGTTTCCAGCATATTCGATAATTGGAAAATTTTGCTTGGGAAGTACATGTTCTTTCATTTGTTGGTTAAGACATCTGAGAATAGTTATGCTAGATGGTCCTTTTTTGTGTTCATTCTTGGTGATAATTGACTGTTATTTTTAAACAGGTTTATCAGGCCTCACATTCGTGATACAAACCACTTGTTTCTTGATGTTCCTTCACTAAAGGATAAATTGGAAGAGTATCTCAGGAACATGTCTGTGGCTGGATCGTGGAGCCAAAATGCTATTCCAACCACTAATGCATGGCTTAAAGAAGGGCTCAAACTACGATGCATTACCAGGGATCTTAAGTGGGGGGTTCCTCTTCCACATAAGAGGTTTTAGGACAAAGTATAATAGCAAGTGCCATCAATGTTGTACTTATTTTTGATCGAGTACCTGGTGTACTTAGTACACTGTCATATTATTATTATTATTATTATTTTGCAATTACGTTATTATTATTATGCACATATTATCTCACTATGTCATTGTGTTACGTTTTATTGTAAAAGATTTCATGTGTGTTGTTGCTTTTGTATTCCCACTATTTGAGCTGTCATTCTCACTATCAATCCCCCCCGAGCTTAGGAGGGTTGGGTTATGGTTGGGAATTAGAACCGAAAAGCGTTGAGAAGAGGGACAGACAACAGCAAGAGCAGCATCTCACAGAACACATTGTCTCGAGCTACATTGTATATGCACTTGCATTATGTAATCACTTGACGCATGAATGCTTTTACTTCCATTTATTGATGAGTTGATTTAGGATAAGTAACTTTTATGAAGCAAGTTTCAAAATGAACATTTCTTACAGATATTTGGTTTACAAGACACACTTATCGATCTTATCTTACTTATTATATTGATTTCATTGCATAAATGTTGATCCAATGGTTAAAAGCGAACAAAATCATCTAAACAATGTATGTAGTCAATCACAATTTGTGCTGGTGCAACAATACAAGTTATGCTGGAAACTTACAAAGTTATGACAATATGGAGGAACATGAGCAAATTCTTTTCATAAAAACAAAAAGGAGCATTATTACAATCTTTGCAATGTATAATTTCAGGCTGTGTTTAATTTCATTTTTCCTCCATAACAATTGCATTTATTTCCACAAAAACAACCAATTGTACACATTTCAAACCATTTTTAATTATTTCATATCAATTGTTATACCACTCCCTGCTTCCATCTGCAAACCAAAGCTACCACACGTTGAATAACACCATCAATCAACAAATAGATGAAAATGTAACAAGAAACCCAAAATTTACATGATATTAAACACATATCAATCAAGGATGTAAAATGGAATCTCTAGGTTAGGATTCTTAAATTAAATGTTACAATTCTCGACCTAGTTGAGATTACCTACCTGAAGGTTGGGATTCCCAACCTCTAGGTTAGGAATCCAAACTTCAAAGTTGGGAATCTCAACCTTTACGTAGAGAATTCCCACTTTAACTAAATATCTATGTTGACATTCTCAACCTCTAGGTTAGCAATCCCAACCTTGATTCAACATCCATAATTTGGAATCTTGACCTCAGCGTGGTGATTCCTAACATTGAGGTTGCGATTCCCAACGTCAATGTCAAATCAAGATTGAGAATCTCAACTTCCAGGATGGGTTTCTCAACCTCCAAGTTGAGAATTTCAATCGGAATTCTCAAATAAGGTCGAGGTTCCGCTTTCCAACCTCGAGGTTGGGAATCCAAACTTTGCTTGAACATCCAAGGTTGGGATGCTCAACCTGAAGGTTGGGAACCTCAACCTCTAGGTTGAGAATCTCAACCTCAAAGTTGGGAATTAAATAGCCAAGGTTGGAATTGTCAACCTGTAGGTTGCGAATCCCAACATCCAAGTTGAAAATCTCAACCTGCATTTTCAATCAAACTTCGGAATTCCGATGGCGAAAATATGATTTCCAACCTTGGGGTTGGGATTGATGGGGAATCCCAACCCCGAGGTTGGGATTCTCAACCTTCAAGTTGACAATTCCAACTTGCATTTTCAATTAAGGCCGGCGTTCGGATTTCCAACCTTGAGGTTGGGATTGGTACGGAATCCCAACCTCCAGGTTGGGAATCCAAACTTTGATTGAACATCCAAGGTTGGGATTCTCAACCTAAAGGTGGAGAATCTCAACCTCTCGGTTGAGATTCCCAACCTCGAAGGGAATCCTAACTTAATTGAATAGCCAAGGTTGAAATTCTCAACCATTATGTTGGGATTCCCAACCTACAGGTTGGGAATCCCAACCTTCTAGTTGAAAATCTCAACCTGAATTTTCAATCATAGTTCGGATTTCCGATGTCGAAAATATGATTTCCAAACTCAGGATTGGGATTTCCAAACTCGAGGTTGGGATTCTCATCGTCCAGGTTGAGAATTCCAACATGAATTTTTCAATTAAGGTCGGGGTTTGAATTTTCAGGCTAAAGATTAGGACTGGTGACGAATCCTAATCTCGAGGTTGGGAATCCAAACTTTGATTAAATATCCACGGTTCGGATGTCCAAACCTGGAGGTTGAGAATCTCAACCTTCAGATTGAGAATCCCAACCCCGAAGACAATCCTAACCTTAATTGAATAACCAAGGTTGGAATTCTCAACCGTTATGTTGGAATTCTCAACCTGTAGGTTGGGAATCTCACCTTTCAAGTTCAAAATCTCAACCTGAATTATCATTTACATTTCGGAAATCCATTGTCGCAAATAGGATTTCCAACCTCGGGATTGGGATTAATAGGGAATCCCAACCTTTAAGTTAGGATTCTCAACCTTCAGGTTGGGAATCCCAACTTGAAGGTAGAGAATCCCAACCTCGAGGTTGGAAATCCAAACTTTGATTAAATATCCACGGTTCGGATGTCCAAACCTGGAGGTTGAGAATCTCAACATTCAGATTGAGAATCTTAACCTCGAAGAAAATCCTAACCTTAATTGAATAGCTAAGGTTGGAATTCTCAACCGTTACGTTGGGATTCTCAACCTGTAGGTTGGGAATCTCGCCTTTCAAGTTCAAAATCTCAACCTGAATTTTCAATTACATTTCGGAAATCCGATGTCGCAAATAGGATTTCCAACCTCGGGGTTGGGATTAATGGGGAATCCCAACCTTCAGGTTGGGAATCCCAACTTGAAGGTTGAGAATCCCAACCTCGAGGTTGGGAATCCAAACTTTGATTAAATATCCACGGTTCGGATGTGCAAACATGGCAGTTGAGAATCTCAACCTTCAGATTGAGAATCCTAACCTCGAAGACAATCCTAACGTTGATTGAATAGCCAAGGTTGGAATTCTCAACCGTTACGTTGGGATTCTCAACCTGTAGGTTGGGAATCTCGCCTTTCAAGTTCAAAATCTCAACCTGAATTTTCAATTACATTTCGAAAATCCGATGTCGAAAATAGGATTTCCAACCTCGGGGTTGGGATTAATGGGGAATCCCAACCTTCAGGTTGGGAATCCCAACTTGAAGGTAGAGAATCCCAACCTCGAGGTTGGGAATCCAAACTTTGATTAAACATCCACGGTTCGGATGTCCAAACCTGGCAGTTGATAATCTCAACCTTCAGATTGAGAATCCCAACCTCGAAGATAATCCTAACCTTAATTGAATAGCCAAGGTTGGAATTCTCAACCGTTACGTTGGGATTCTCAACCTGTAGGTTGGGAATCTTGCCTTTCAAGTTCAAAATCTCAACCTGAATGTTCATTTACATTTCGGAAATCCAATGTCGCAAATAGGATTTCTAACCTCGGGGTTGGGATTAATGGGGAATCCCAACCTTCAAGTTGGGAATCCCAACCTCGATTGTTGAATCAAGGTTGGGATTTCCAACCTCGGGGTTTGGATTCCCAACCTATAGGTTGGGATTGGTAGGAAATCCCAACCTCTAGGATCATAATCCCAACCGAGTTAGGATTCTCAACCTACAAATTTGGATCCCAACCTTCATATGAAAACTTCACCTCTAAACTCCGATTATAAGCCTTTGTTACAATTCCCACGCTCAAAGTACAAATTCACCAATAACAACTACCAAATCAATATAACTTTCACATCCTATTCATCTCCACAAAATCACACACAAAATACACCAATAACCATAACTCACTTTCACTACGCCAACCTTGGTCTGTAATATCTATTCACCTACCCAAACCAACTAAAACTAGTCAAATATACTATCCACTTGCAAAGAAGACGAGCAGCTTCTGTCGCAGTTCTTCCACAGTCCAAAAATGAGTACAAGCTAAGAGAGTGTAAATCGGGAACTTTAAGATTAGCGGTAGCTGTGGGTACTTCTTCCACTCGTTCCTTTTTTAATCAAGGGAAGACAAAAGAAAGGTTAGGCATAGGAAGTAAGAAGAGAGGTTAGTTGGTCGGGGGAAATAAGACAGCTGCACAACTCACTTGCTCCTTTTGTTGGCCGTCGAAGAGAGAAGAGAGTTTGGGTGTGGGAAGTGAGAAGAGAGTAAGATGTTGATCGACGATCGAGTGAGGTGTAGGAAGTGAAAAAATGGAAGGTTGCAACTGGCGGAAGAAGCACTGCACAACAACGCTTGGGAGGAGAGCTGCACATCAAACAATTTCAGCTTTGTAGTCCTTTTTCATTAAGGGCATTTTTGTCCATTCAACAACTTTTTTAATAATAAAAAATTAAAGGCTTATTTTTGGAGTTGAGCTTTCCAAATGGGTCATTTTATCCATTTTCCCTTATTTTTAAGAGATGAAATTGGATTTGACTAGATATCATTGGATTGAATTTGATTAAATTATTATGGTGATATGTTTGATGATGTTAGGATTGGATTATTAATAAAATATATTAAACTAATTTTGAAGATAATAAATAACTAAATAATAAATCATTAACAAAATAAATAAATACATAAAAATGAAAGAAAAGGGGAAAAAATTTAAAAAAAAATGACAAATAAAAAAGAGGACATGAGAGGGGATAAAAATGGTGGGACTAATTTTTCCCAATCAAATGGGATAAAAGAGGAGGTGGGATTATATTTTGTCCAATCCCACCTCCTCAACAAACATGGGATTGGACAAAAATTTGGTCCAATCCCATCCAATCTTAGGTAACAAACATGCCTTTATAGCGTGATTAAGATGATTACTCCCATAATTAAGATATGGCAACTCTTCCCAAAAGGAGAAACATACTCACATTTTCTGTTTTAATAGAACAATGATAGAATTTGACCCTTAACATGATTAGGGTAAAGGTAAGTAATAATTCAACCACTCATACTAAGGAGCAGTGAATAGATCTAGTGAGTTAGTTGACAATGCTATTCATAAGTTGTAGTGGGTGGCTTCCTATAGTTGCTAACATGGAGGTTCGACTCTACAATTAGCTTTCTGGGACATAGAAACTTGTAAAAAGTCAAACAACAAGGATAGGTTACCTTGACACTGGGGTGATGTCGATCAAAAATATTCTGACAATCAAGTTAGAATAATAGACATTTGAAGATAAATAAAGTAAAAGGAAGTGTGACTAGAGAGATTTAATAAAGTAATAGTTGCAATGCTAGTGTACGACAAACAAGGAAGATGATAGCTGATATTTGAGTAGGATGAGAGTGTCTGTTCTGCTATCATGTGACAATGTAGTCTGTGATGTTTGTTGAGTGCCTAGAGAGATTTTGGCAGAGTCATGACCTAAAGAAAAAAGATCCCCTTGCCTCTCTGGTTGCTCCCCTTTTATAAGTAGGGACAGAGGCTTATGCACTACCACAACAAAACCATCCTCATGCATCTGAGTAAGCAATTCCTGCAATTATTTTTTATTTTGATCAATTGACTTTCTCAATGAACAAAACTGCTAATTACTCCACCCTTTAAGCTTCAAAGCACACCATTCCAACTTCCTTTTTAGTCTATTCACTGAGTGCCCCTTCTCAACACTTTCCCATGCCTCTCTAACCACTATGGTTCAAATTTAAAACCCCTTTTCCCTTGCACTTCCATTGCTCTAACTCCCATATCAAAATTCAGCAACATAGGTCTATGGTCAGAGAAATTATATCATAGAAGGTCCACTTTAGAATTAGATACATATATATATATATATATATATCCATTTACAATCTATCAAATATTTATCTATTTATAACTTCTTTTCTCTATTTTTTGGTAAAGATCTTTTATTTTTTCTTTTTTTGTTGTAGGGGAAAGGGAGGGGAAGGGGCACGAGGCTAAGGTGTGTGTGGGGTGCGGTCACTGATCTCTGAGTATATTTAGAAACAACCCAATAGAGCTCATATCAACATCCACTTTCTTACCCACGTCATCACCTTATATGCCCACTACATCCTCCACGCTAGCTACAATAATTTCCTCAATACCTACCATGTCATCAACGACAACTAGCATAACGTAGACAAACTAGATGTTTTTTTGCAATTAATTAAAACTCATTATTCGACTCGGTATTTTCTCAATGTGCTAGGAAAGTCCCTCCTAGCCAGCCAGCTTCTCACACACACTACCTGCTAGGTATACCTACTGATGTTTTCGCCACCCACACTACATACAAGGCACCTTCCCACCTCACACAATGTATACAATTCAAGAATACAATATATGTGCACTTCACGTCACATATGCCACCCAATAACGTCCAATTATGTACTCAGGCTTACATGCACATGTGCACTCCATCACAGTGACGGATTCAGAAAATTTATTTAGAGGGGCACATAAATAAAGTAATAAAAATATTGAAAATTAATAACATACTAAATATATAATGTTTTTATATATTAGAATGTTTGATAATACTATATAGTTTAAATAAAATAAAACATATACTATATTTAGGCAAAACAAATAGTTTTATGCTTAAAAATCCTAATAAAATCATTAAAATAAAATAAAATAAAATAACATAAACTACATAAAATTATAATTTTTCTCGACGAGACTTCATATTTTGAAATCGTTTCATGATAAATTCTTTATCAATTTTTTCGAAAATATCTTTCTCCACATATGCAAGCAAGCTATCATTTAACCATTGATCTCTCATTTGATTACGTAATTCAGTTTTCACAATATTCATAGCAGAAAATGTTTTTTCAACAGTAGCAGTTGCAACAAGTAGTAATAATGTCAATGTTAAGAGCAAGTAAACTAATGAGAAAACCTTATCTTGTTTTTTCGCAACCATCTTTTGTGCCAAATCTGTAAGACCATTTAATTCTGAAAATTCAATATTAGAGCGCATGACTACAATATAATTCTCAAGTTGATCTTCAAGTGCCAAAAGTTCAAAAGAGTAGTCTTTTGGATAAAATTGGATAAGTTGAATAAGTTTTTGTTTGTCAAATGCACGAAATTGATCTCTTGGACTAAGACATGCAACACAAAGAAGTAACTCAGTATTTGTCTCCGGAAACTGATTATTTAGCTTTTGAATTTGCAAATCTAGCACAGCATAAAATAAGTCTACTTGATAATGATGCATATTATTTATCTCCTGAGTTTTACGCCTTGATCTCCCTCGAAGCATAAACAAATCATCCATGTTAACAACTTCGATTTTATGCTTTTCACAAAAAGCGAAAACTTGCTTCAATAAAGAATCCCACTCATTTTCTCGCATTGTTTGAAGACATTCTTTACATACTTTGACTAAGGTCATGGCATTGACAATATCTTGATCTTTTTTCTATAATGTAAGTGATAACTCATGTGTAACTCTCAATATTGTTCTCATCAAAAGAAGACCAAAAACAAAATCAAATGTTTCTATTGCATCCAATAAAAGCTTTGATTCATATTTTTGCTCCTGATTTGATCCATCATCCACTAACATATCAAGTATTTCCACAATAGAAGAGAACATGGAAATTATTCAATGATTTTTTAAATATATCATTCGAAGTCTATCCTCTCTAAAATAATATATTTTTAAATTTATTCTAATTTTACAGTATACGGATTCCTTTTAGTGTTATAACAAATGTCATTGCAAAATAAAAACATCTTAAGACCAAATTGCAAATCATTTTTTTTTTTTGAAGTATTTGATTATTTTTGTTTAATTGTAGTAGAAAATATATATTACTTTGCAATTTAAATTTTCACTGCAATAGTAATTTAACTTAACACTATTTTATTTATTTTTATTTAAATATATAAATTTAATTTACTCTACTATAACAATTAATCATATTTTCATTATGAATAAAAATATCATTAATATATACATAAAAGTGTATTAGCATTTGTTAAATAATTTATTTGTAATTATTTGTATATTAAATAAAATCACATAACTAATAGTAAAAAAGTATAAATAACAAATTACTAATTTTCAAACAATCTAACTTTTAAAAACAAACATGATTACTATCCATTCAGCTATAAGAAAAAAAAAAAAAAACATATCACTCAGATTTCAGATTTTAGTCGTTATTCAATCTTTGGAAACTTTCAATACTATTTAGTTTTCAGGTAAAAAAACCAAACAACCCCTAAAATTAACAAATTACAATTTTGTGGAGAGAAGAGAGGAAGAGAAAAAAGAAAAAGGGAAAATGTAACGGAAGAGTGGGAGATAACTAAGCTTTTAAGAGGGACAAGGGTTCAAGATAGTAACAAAGTCAACATAAGTACTATATAGGAACATTGTCAAAAGTAAAAAAAATTAAATGAAATGAAAATAGTAAAAATAGGAATTTTTAAGAAAAAATAAATTCAAGAATCTCACCATCCATCATCTTCGTGGACGTGATCAATTTAAAAATGAAAAAATTAAAAACAAATTAAGAATAGAAAAATCTGAAAAGAAATAAAAGAAAAACTATATATATATATATATATATATATCTCCATCCATCTAGAATATGAAGATCCTAAGAGATGGATTGCTCCTTCATCACATCATAAATGCAAATCCGGAAGGCTAGAAACATGCTATGAAGATCAATAATGAGGATTTAGGCAATGGGATCTCCTTCTCTCCTTCTCCATAGAAATTAAAGATGGAGAGGAAGATTGGATAGAAATCTCATATTGGACGGATATTTACCTCTTATTTATTTAAAATTTTTTAAATAATTTTTACTTTTTTAATTCTACTCTCTCTTTAATTAATTTTTGAACTATTGGAGGGCATTTTGCTCATCGGCACATTGCACCTGAAAGAAACGGTCAAATATCAATGTTGACCAACATTCATTAACAAAAGGGAGTGAGATTTATTAAAGAGTAAAGTTCACTCCGTATGTAATTAAACAAACTCTAGGTAGTAAATAGCAATTACTTCAACACATGCATTTATATGCATTTGTAAGCAAGAGGAACTTTCTTGCAATATTCTGCTAAAGCCCACAATGGGAAGATATTTCTATATAATCCATAATGTAGAAGTCCATGTTTCGAGTAAACTCCAGTCATTTCCTGTCATAAATAATTAATTATTAATTAAACAGAATATCATAAAATAATATTAAAATTAATATAAATTTTGAAACAGTATCAAATCATGAAAATGAATTTTTTTCATACCAAATAATTTAATGAATAATTTCTCTTATAATTGCAAATGATAGTACTTTATTCGCAAACAATCTCTCTTATTTTCGAAAGTTACCATTAAATTTGATAGGAACCACTTTCGTGAATTTTCTAACAAATTTAAAATTAAAAATGAATCTATTTATATTTAACCATAAAAATATAAAAGCCATTGATATGTTTATTTATCAAATTTATGTTTACAATAATGAAGACTTCAATTTAAATCTTAACATTAAGAGAAGTAGCTGCTGAGGAAAATCTCCATTTTCCATTTGAGAATTGATCAACAATTTTGCACCGCGATGAATAGGAGTTGGGTCCCTCTCAGCCTATTACATTATATAGTTTATTAAAAGCTTTTAATTTCCAAATATTAAATACTATGAGATTCAGAAAAAATCTGAAAATTTTCCTAAAATGAAAAATAATATGAGTAAAACTCATTTTTTAATATAAAAAGTGATCGTTTCACATTAGTTTCATTTTCACAAATATTTTGTTGATATCTCGATGATTAAATAACGTCATTAAATCACATATTAGCTGACCTGCCCACTACAGATTAAAGCCATGACAGCCCATGCAGTCTGCACCAAATTTGATCGCTTTCCTTCAAGAGGTATATATATCTGTATGGTCAACAAACACACACAAAGATCATATCTCCTTTTGTTATTGGAGAAATCGGAGAATTCAAGAGTCAAGAATGCGATTATAGTGAAAAGGCTTATTTAAATTTACATGTTAAAAATTCTACATGCCTGAGGTAATTTATTTTAGGGATTTTACCAAAAAACCTCCATCCATGAAATTATTTGCGTAATTATTTTTTGGTGGAAAAAAACTAACAAAAGTGCTATGACTTAATTACCCAAAATACCCCTATCACCATCAAACCCAAAATTTAAAAACCTTGAAAAAAAAAAATAGAATTTGAAAATCTTTGTGAAAGTTGAATTTGCTTCTCGATTCATCAAGAAACACACCATTTTAATAACTAAAACTCAATATGCGATAAAAATTTAAATTGCATAGTGCGTATACTTAAACTTCAAAATTTTTGTGTTTTGAGTTACCTGACTTGAAGAGCAAAATTTCGTAATTTTGCGTCTTCCGTTAATTGTGCCAAAAAACAATTTTTGTTCTTTGAGTTACTTGTCCTGAAAAAGCTATTTGTTCTCCGGAGTGCCTTTATTTATGACATTAATGCTGCTATAAATGCTAATTTAATAACCCATATGTTTCATTTTGAGTAAAAAATTCTTTGACTATTGTAAATCAATTGGATGCCACCCTTTAGTATTCTATAACCTCTACATTAAAGATCATTATCACACAAATAATGATCATCTTAATTGTACTTTAATATTTTCTATAACCTCCATATTAAAAATCATTATTACTCAAATAATGATCATCATTAGTGTCTTAATGTATTGTGTAACTTATGTCTTTTTTTTTTCCTACATTAATGATTCTTAGCCTATAAATAGATGGTACATAAGTTTGCATTTGATATCCATATACAAGAAATTAAAAAATAAAATAGTTATTCCTTCTCCAAAATTCTTCTTGTGTTTTAATTTTAGTTTTTATTCTTATTCTGCAATATCTTAATATTGCATTTGTTTTATAACACATTATCAGCACGAGACTCTAACCAACTGAGTACAACGAATCCGGTATGACTGATTTTATTTATGTGATCTATTCTCTACTATTTGATTTACATAATCTTGCTAGTATATATGTTTCGTATAAAAGTTATGTTATGCTAACAAATGTTATGTTTGATCTAAAATAAATTTTTCTTCAGGTTTAATTGATTTTATCTTTTTATTATTCTGGTTTATATGTTATTTAAACATATGCAATATGGATCTTATTTTGAAAACATATATTAAAAGCTTCAAATTCATGTACTATTTGCATGACTTGATTGATTATACAAAGAGAACATATTGATTAAAAGAAAAAAAAATTGTTTTATTGGTTTGATTGATGTAAAAAGAGAGAAATATATATATATATATATATATATATATATAAAGTTTGTCTTTGTTCTGTGTATGAAGAGAAAAAAAAATTATTCTTTTTCTTGTTTATGTACTATGCGGAAGATATGTAAAAATATAATATATATATATATATATATTTGTTCTCTATGAGATACCAATATTCTTTGTATTTGTTTAAATAATTTTATAAACATTGCTATATGGAAAATGCTATTTTTAGATATTCTGCATTCGAAAGTAAATTTAATATCATTGAATTTATGTTTTGATATGATATTTCTTCTAGCTTTCTAATCTGTAACATGAAGTTTGCAAATAAAAATTAAAACTAAAAACTTTAGCTTTCAAATAGAACCAGAAGTTCTATAATGCTAATTCGTCTTAAACTAGAAAATTCTAGTTAAATTCTAATTAAATTTTGTTGGCTTTCATACTTAATGTGGGCAATTGTATATCAAATAAATTATAGTTGCCTGAAGCAACATAATTAGTCCTTGCCTATTATATTTAAAGAGTGTGTCTTAGACCATGAATCTAAACACAAAAGGCAATAAAATATACAAATTTGTGTTTCATATATGAAACCAATGTTATATATGTACATATAGACAGAAAGCAATGTGACTCTTTCGGGTTATGAAAAATTAAATAAAGATCGAACAAATTTGATCTTGTGATGTTATGGTCTTGCTTTTGCATATGACATAATGATTTCATCAAATTCATTTTAATTGACGGGATTCTCGATGAACAGTTTGAATCCGAATTGTTGAATTCTAAATCTGAACCAGAAGTTTCAGATTCTCAATAAATTTATTCTCAGTTCTATTTGGATCTTAAAACCTGAAGTTTCAGATCCTTACTTCAGTTCTAGATTATAATTCATTTAGATTTTGGAACTAGAAGTTTCAAAATTATAAATGAAAAAGATTGAGAAAATTAAATCGATTCGAATTTGATACAAAAAAAAAAAAAAAAAAACTCGAACCAATTATGTTTGAAAACATGTCTTCTCGTTAAGGGTGAGTGGAGACTTGAAGATCTTTTATACTAACTTTTATTCATAGTTTCAGGATATATAGATTGTGAAATTTAGATTTATGAATACGTTAAAGTATTATAATTTTCTGTTTATGAATTTCAATGCATTGAGGTATGTATTTTCATAGTTGTGTATTTAATACAGATTACTTGATTGGATATATATAACGATCTCATGTCTCATGTTATACGATTAAAATTTATTGGTGTTATGGTTAAGTCGTTACCTCTCTAGTGATGGTATGAGTCTGATAGTGGCATGAGCTGTTAGTTGTGAAAATTAGGTAGCGACGATGGTTAAGGTTTTTTTTTTTTTATAGTTATTTTGTTTGGAATCTTTTATAATATATCATAAAAGTAAGACATTATTATAATTTACTTAGAACCTGAAGTTCTAAAACTAATTACAGTGATTAATGTGATATGGAAAAGAATTTCGATGTGATTTGAAAAAGAATTTCATTCTCAATTCTATCAAAAATTGAAGTTTTGAGTTATTATCATATTGAATATGTAATTATGATACACAATTACATTATAGCCTGAAGCTTGGGTTTTTGAGAAGAGAAGGTATGATATTTTTATTTTTCTTATATTAAATTATATAATAATTATTATTTCTCATAAAATTTTTGGTTAGCGAAAGTCGTGTTATTTTCTTTCCTCAAAGCAAGATACAAAAATAAGGTACATGACATGTATTTTTTTTTTTATATCTTATTTGATTATTAAATATTTTTTATTATTAAATATTTGTTACAATTCATTATAATAGTATTTTTGAGAAATTGTTTATTAATTCACTGTGCTTACAATTTATATATCTTGGAATGTACACTTGATCACCAAATAAATGAGGTCAGATGATTGAAATAATTTGTACTTCAAAATTGCTCCTGAAGTAGCAATGTTAATGATTATGGGTGAAAAATTATTTATATCGCATGACTAAATTAATTAATATCATTTCCTGAAGTGAATGTTAAATTATCTAATAGTCATGGCGATGATTATGATCAATAAAGTCTCGATGATCATAATAAATTTTAACTACCTGAAGTGGAATTCATATCAAAGTAAAGTAAGCAAAATGTTTACTATTACTGGAATATGAAATTATAATAATTGTGTACTTGAAGTATACATAATTATTTATCGATATACAAAGACTCCAGAAGAGCAAATTTGTATATTATAAAATGAAAAACAACAATATTATATATGCGAAACTTTGTTACTTTAATAGATCCTGAAGGAATCTATTTAGATATACATTAATAAAAGTATATCGCATTTGTATTATCCATACTGTCATATGCCAGAAGCATATTTTATGATGACTATCATATGATTATAAGTATAATATGATCAAAAATTGTGATGAATCAAAAGTTTGTTTTTCATCTAAAAAGAAAATGATGCATCAAATTATTGGAAGTAATATGGATATCCATTATAGAATCTAAAGATTCTTATCTAGTAAATGTCCCTGAAGGACAATAATTAATATTACAATTTGGTCATTGAATGACACTATGTGTTTGGTCCTTGAAGGATATTATGTGACATTTTAGTCATTGAAAAATAATATGATGGTCTAATATATCCCTGAAGGATGGTAAGACAGTATAATTAAGTCCCAGAAGGACATTATGATGATAGAATTAAGTCCCAAAAAGACATTATGATGATGCAAATAAATTCATGAAGAATAACAACATAATGTCAATGAATAAATTTTCTCGTCGTTAGGGGGAGAATAAGGATAAAATTATAACGACGTGAAATTACAGTTGGCATGCATAATTCATTATGATGATTACTATATAAGTCAATGAAATTACAGTTGGCATGCATCATTCATTATGACGATTATTGTATAAGTCATATGAACTTAAAGTTCAAAGAATTGTTTACTTGAAATTGTATACACAAATGATTTTATATTCACTGCCAATACATTAACCCGGGTGATTGTTCCTAAAGAATAATTTATATCAATGGCAACAAATAAATCATTCGAAGTATGAAAAGTAAATTTTGTTGTAAAGTTATTATTTCTTGAAGTGAATAATGAAATATCATGATCGTTTTAAAGATCACGCTCAAGCTATATATAATCCTCATCATTTAAATACAACTCCTAAAGAGTTAAATATTTTTGAAGAGATATAACTTTTTGAATCTCCCCCTATAGAACTTAAAAGGGATCTTAATTATATATGGAAAAATGTATGTGCCCAAACTATAAATATTATAGTTTGCCTTAGGAATGTGTGAAAGTTTACAATAGCCCCTGAAGAGGTGTGTGTACTGAAAATTTAAAGAAAATTAAGATCTTATATTTTATTGCTCTGCATATTATATGTTTTGATCAAAATAATTACTCATATGAAAATTGAGATAGTAAGATATAATTATATCTTAAAGGTTTACTGCAGAAACCCAATATTGATTGTCTCATAGTTGATTTCACGTGATGAGAATTAATAGCCCTTGTATAGGCTAGTGCCCCAAAAGCAGTAAAATCTCCTGAAAAGATACAAAATTTTGGAAATACAAAAAAATTTTCTTAGGAGAACTATGAAGTTATGATAAAATAATCATTGACAATTTATTTGTATATGCACTAGCTATTGAGATTATAAATAATAATCATAAACCATGTAGTATCTATGAGTATTGAAAAAGACATGATTGGTCTAAGTGGAATGAAGTAATTCAAGTAAAATTGACTTTATCAGCCAAATGTGATGTATTTGGACCAATAGTCTAGACGCCTGAAGATGTCAAACACATGGATATAAATGGGTATTTGTAAACGTAATAAGATGAAATGTATTCACCTGTAATGGATACGATTACATTTCAATTTTTAATTAGTTTGGTAGTTTCCAAAAGACTTTAAACGTGTCTTTTGAATGTGGTAATGACATATTTATATGGGTCATTAGATACCAACATATACATAAAAATCCCTGAAGGATTTAAAATACCTGAAGCATATAATTCAAATTCTCGTAACTTGTATTCAATAAAGTTATAGTAGTTTTTATATGGCTGAAAGCAATTCGGATGAATGTCTTAGTGAATATCTCACAAAAGAGGGATATATTAATGATCTATATGTCCTTGCGTACTTATAAAGAAATCAAAATCTGGATTTGCAACTGTAGCAATATATATTGATGACATGAATTAAATTAGAACTCCTGAAGAGCTCCTAAAAATTGTTAAATATTTAAAAAGAGAATTTGATATGTAAGATTTTGAGAAAACAAGATACTATTTCAGCTTGAAGATCAAGCACAAATCAGAGGAAATACTAATCCATCAGCTCGAAGACACTAGAGTGGAGTCAAACATATTTTTCAATATCTTCGAAGAAACTACAAGAGTAACAGTTGTATACCTTTCAGGGGGAGTATATTAATTCAATATGGACATATGTGCACTGCACTTTTTTTTCCTTCGATCAGGTTTTGTCCCACTGGGTTTTTCTGACAAGGTTTTTAACGAGGCAGTACCTTTAAGCATGTCCAAATATTATTGAATTCAGAAGATTATCGCACTTTTGATCCAGAAGATCATGAAATTCACCAAAAGAAAACATATCAACATGAGGGGGAGATTACAGCATACAAAAATTATGTACTCTTTTTTCCTTTATCAGGATTTTTTCTCATAGGGTTTTTTTTCTTGATAAGGTTTTTAATGATGCATATTTTTTTGTACAGTGGACATCCAAAGGGGGAGTGTTGTAAATGAATTGGATGCCATCCTTTAATATTCTATAACCTCCATATTAAATATCATTATCACACAAATAATGATCATCTTAATTGTACCTTAATGTTTTCTATATCTCCATATTAAAGATCATTATTACTCAAATAATGATCATCATTAGTGTCTTAATGTATTGTGTAACTTATGTCTTTTCTTTTTCCTACATTAATGATTCTTAGCCTATAAATAGAGGGTACATAAGTTTGTATTTGATATCCATATACAAGAAATTAAAGAATAAAATAGTTATTCCTTCTCCAAAATTCTTCTTGTGTTTTAATTTTAGTTTTTGTTCTTATTCTGCAATATCTTAATATTACATTTGTTTTATAACATTGACATCATTTTTTATTAGACTCTTGATAATCTAGCAACACATCAATATAAAAAGTAGTGGATGGTCAATATTTTTGTATTTTTTCTCTCTCATATATAATTCAAACTTAAACTCCTATTATTAGCAAAAACAAAATCTAGTAGAAACCATACTTGTTTCTTAAAGCTATTATTTTTTGAAATATGATATGAAAGGATCAAGAGTCTATTAGAATATTGTGCAACGTAGATATATCCTTGCATTGGAAAATATGGATTGTAGAACTTGAACTCCCATTGTAAATATTGAAAATGAAGTGCACACTATTTGAACTAAGAGGTCATTTGAATGTTGAATTGAGTGCCGAAAAAGATGTTAAATTAATACTAGTGAGTGCTGTAAAATAAATAAACAAATAAAAATACTAAGAATACGAAATTACCATTTTTGAACAAAAAAGTGACTCTCTCCCCAACCTCCATCATCACATTGCGAAGAAAGTAGAAAATCAACTGCTCTACGAATAGCTAGACAATCTTTGTAAGTTTTGCCAGCAGCCATCAACCCTCCAAGGGCAAAATTTGTAGCATATATGAAACATACACCCCAAGATCCATACCTGCATGTCAACAATTTTATTAATTAGTTTAATTTCTAAAGATGTACGTTAACAAGAGACATTTTCTCTGAAACGAGACAAAAATACCTATGTTTAAATCAAATATAACATATGATAAGAAAGATGCATACCATGAACCATCAGCAGTTTGTTGATCCTCCATATACTTTGCAGCTTTTCTGATGAAAATCTCAATCTCTTTCTCTCTATGATTTGGGTACAATTTATTAAATAAATCCACTGCCTGGATTGATGTTGCAGTGCACTCAACGTACCTAAATCAATTCGCTATTAGAATAATAATTTAGAATCTCCTAATATGATGATTTTCTTGTTAATCTATATCGATCTATGATATGTATAATCAATAGTTATACTTTTTTTTCTTCTATCTTTTCTTTGATTATTACTTTATCATTCAGTGTTTTAAATCAACAAAAATATTGCTAGCAAGTACGTGGAACCTTTTGCTTGTTGGAAATTAAACATGATTTATATAGATACAACCATGCATGAATCATGGAGGAGTTTTAATTATGGATTCATCTAGAAGTTTATATTCATGTATTTAGAGTATTCATATATTTACAGTATTCATGTATTTAGATAATATATGCTGGAAATTTCAAAAACTGTCCCCATTTTAAAACAAAAAATTGTTATAGCCCCTCTCCAAAGAAAATTTATTTTTAACCCTTCTAACAAATAAATTATACCCAATATCCTATGATTTCAAAAATATCCATCTAAGTAAAATTTCAAAAATACCGTGATAGGAGATTCTCTCGTCATACTCAAGAGTTTTTTGATTAATATAGGGTACTGGATACAATTAATTTATTTGAATGAGTAAAAACAAATTTTTTTTTAGAATTGGCTAAAAGTGAACAAATTTTCTCTTGAATTTAGATAGTTTCTAATTTTTCTCTAATTTATGTCAATTAATATGATACATATATGTGAGAGTTCATTGTATTGTATTTATGAGAGTTTATTCATAACTCTCTCTTGAGTCCTATATAGATCTAGGTGGTTGTACTCATTTGAGCAAATGTGTGAGCAAACTTGAAAATTGAGAGTAAATAGTAGTGAAAAACAAAATTTTATCAAGTTAGATAAAAAATTAATAGAAGTTTATTTTTTCTCCTAAAAATATTTATTTCTTATTGAGTTTGAGTAAATTCTTGCTATCAAGTTTTAAACATTACTTTAACAGATCATAGAGTTGGCATGTACTCCTAATCCACTATAGTCATGCCACATGGTGCAAATATGACATCATGTGGTATGACGTTAATGACCTAGACGTATACCCCAACATAATGAAGGCTCTCTCTTAGAATTGACAAGAGAAAAAGGATCAAAGTGTCTTACGTACGGTCCACGACACTGTCTTCCACAAACTCTACAGGATTGAGCCACTGAAATGGAAAATTAAAACAAGAAACATATTATTACTAATTATAGTTTCTAACTGATAAGGAATACATTCTACCATAACCATGGAACTAAATGTTGTTGAAATAGCTACCTTCAACAGTAACGAGGATTCTGCTGGCTCCCAAGGTGATAGACCACCATTCTCTCACTCTGCAATTGATATTAATAAAATAGAGTTCAATATGAATATGGAAACCAAAATATAATATTGTAAAATTTGAACCATTCTAAAGAGTGAACTTTATGAACATAACCCCATAAAATGAAAAAATAATGTTACTGAACCTCATCTTTTAATATAAATATAAGTGATTTCATAAGGTTCATTTTTAAGGGATATTTTCATAATTTCTCTTTTGAAAATGAGCAAATTATAAACCTCCCCAAAAGTATATATATGCTTTTAAGGATAATTTTGACCAGTTTAATTTAAAAGATTTTAGCGAAGATATCTAGTGAACTTTTATTAATGATATTCTATCAAACTTGTAAAATTTCTTGCAAGGTCTATGATGATGTTTGTTAGATTTTATTATAATTGAGTAGTGTAACGTAGGAAGTTATTAACGTTAGAGGTTATGTGAAAATTCAAAATTTAATGTTTAGAGGGACCATACAAGCATGATGTATAAAATAAATGAGATGCAATTAGTAAATCCTTACTTGAATAGATAATATGAAATTGACAGCCGCATATAGTCTCTCGGGTTCCAATTTCTGGCCAACAATTTCAGGCGGCAACATGGACTAAAGTAGGCAACACTATGCAATAAAAAGACACTTTTGTGAGGAACAATTTCATTTATGGACAAGATGCAGCTTTGAACTTGCTTAAAATGTTTGAAGAAAGTTAAGTGTGTTAGAGGATTTTTTTTTTTCTTTTAAAAAACATTATTTTTTGTTTTTGTAACAAGCGTTCTAATACTGCCATTTTTTATTCCTTAAAGTACCCATTATAATTAGGAAAAAATCTGAAAAACCTCTCCTAAAATGTAAAATAGTATCACTAAATCTCATTTTTTTGACATAAACAATGAGTGATTTTATATTAGTTTCATTTTTAGAGCGTATTTTGATAATATCTTTTATAATTATCAACTGAACACAAGTAATCCTACAAAATATTTAACAAGTTTGAATATTTAAAAGCATTGATCAACTATACCACAAATATTCCTAATATATAAATTACCTTCAAACTTTCTGCAGTGCGATCTGAAGCTTGCCATCCGTTATCTTGATCGGAGAAAGTCCATGCTCCTTCATTAAAGTAACGATACATGCTTTTAAAGTCGCCTAGAGGATTATCCGTGATCTACAAAATTTAAATAGAATGGTTAATGGAGGGAATATATATTTTATTTATTTCGTACTTGTTGACTGGCCTAATCATACTTATTTTCTAGACATCCGGAAATTACATATAGTGATAGTTTATTTCAAATGTTTTGGAGCAGTTCGTATTGGTATATTTAGTTTGTATTCATTTTTGTTAATGGACAACGTCGGCATACTCATATCCGATAAAAATGCTACTTATTTTTCTAAATTTGACTGTAAGAATGGGTCTTGACAAGTTAAATGAAGTTATAATTGTTCAGAAGGACATTTTGAATAATTAGTAATGTCTTTTGGTTTAAAGAATGTGCCACAAGTTTTTCAAAAAATAATGGATAAAGTTTTAAAACCCTATTCTCATTTTTGTATAGTCTATATGATAATATTTTAGTATTAAGCCATAATAGGATTAACCATACTTCCCATGTACACAAAGTACTGGATATTTTCAAAGACAATAAAATTTCTAAACATTTTGCTTTTCATCATATCATTCACATTTCATGCAAAATTTTCAATAATTCATGCAAAAAGGTTCTCGTATGACAATTCATCATTCATAAAATTTAACTTTCATTCATAAACAGCATGAATTTAATTTCATCATATATAATCAACATGAATAGAAATATAAACATTTCGAAACATTTTTATTAGAACACTCATCTTATTTCCTAGTTCATTATAAGCTTCAATTCAATGGAAATGTTTTCTCACCTTTGCGTAACTTACACATTTTCACATTGTACTTTTAGGTTAGGTCACAATCAACGTAATTCGTTCATATAATTCTATAACCAAACATCAATCCACATAATCACCTAGCTATATTAATAATTCAAAACACCCTTTTAAGTCGTGTCCATTTCATTTATTCTCATTTATTTTCCATTCAAAATTCTAAATTTCTAAACATATGAAGGCCGCCAAATAAAGTCTAATTTTATTTTAACACATTAAACGAAATTTTCGTATCAACTTTTCCCTATGTTGGCTGAACCTAACATATCCTCATATCATCAATCTTATTTAATTGTTCATTTTAATCACACTCAAATATATCAAAAATGATGCCAAATCCATTCAAATCCATAAAACTCAAACTAGAACACTAAAATACAAGTTTAGCCGTGACATACTTTTTATGATGTCCATTGAATTCCATTTCAATTTCATGTTAAATTTTTCATCCATGAAAGCTATAAATTCATTCGAAACATACAAAAGTAATTATCTAACACCTTGAACACATTATTGTCGAACTTTAGCAACTTGAACTACCAACATTTTGTTTCTCATTTTGACATCAAAACCCAACATTTCAATACATTTCCAAGCATGATAATCATTCAAATAACTCAAACTCGAAATGAACCATATCAACCTCTCTTGCCCGAATTGAACATGCACTAATATATCAACATTTCATCAAGTTTTACACATCCAAAACACACAAAAACTCATGCTAAAACACTCAAACTTAAAGCAAACCACCACATTCATCTTTCGCCGAGAATAACATCACATGCATGTAGTTTTCTCACTTGATTTTACACTAAATCCACATGCAAATCAACCTCCACACTAATGAGTTTTCAAATTCCAAAATCCAAGCATAATAGCACAAAATCCATCCATTTCTTCAACAAAAATCAAGGAAACTTAGAGCTTACCTCTTGGAATGGATGAATCTTGCTTATAGCTTTGTTTTCAACTCTTGCATGTGATGAAATTCACCCAAAACAGCTTCAAAATCGTTCCACCAGGTTGTTGTCCTCTTTGTTCTTCTTGATAGCAAACAACTCGACAGAATGCAGTACAATTCTCTCTTTCCTTCAAGACTAAGTGTGTGTTCTTCTTGCATGTAATGAATCTCTTTAAAGTCTCTTTCAAAACCACCAGAACCCTAGCATTCTTCTTGGTATTTCTCTCGACCAAGCTCGCTCTCTTCTTTCTTTCTCACAAAACCGAGCACCTCACTTCTTGTTTTTATTTTTGTGTTTGGAACGAGCTGCACTCTTGTTTGTTTGCTTTTTGACCAAGTTGCATCTCTTCAATTTGTCTCTTGCTTTTATTTGTTCAATTCTCACTTTATATATGTTTAATCTCTAGCATACACTTGTTACTCTTGCATTCTTACTCACCATACACTTGTCACATTTCTTTTTTATCAACCATACATTTGTCATGCTTGTATCCATTCCCTATGCCACTTGTCCACTTTCATGAATTCTTTCGTATTTTTTAAATTTTTGTGTTTGAAATCATTTCGGATTCATTCAGAAATTTTATTATAATCCAATTTTACATTCGAAAATTTTATTAATATTCGGTTACTTATCCGGATCCAACTGCTTTAAGTTATTTTATGATTTTGAAATTAAAAATCATCCCTAGACTTCTCGGGAAATATACTATAATTCAATTTATCATTCGAACCATATCCGATCCACCTGAGAATTTCATCGAAACTCAACTAACCCATCCGGACTTTGCTAAGAATTTTATTAATAATTATCGGACCTCTCGAGAAATATATTAGAATTCAATTTTTCATTCGAACCATATCTGATCTACCTAGGGATTTTATCGGAACTCAATTTACTCATCCGAATCTAACTGGGAATTTATCAATCATTTCCGTTCTATTAGGAAATTATTTTGAAAATTTAATTTCTCATCTAGGTATTTTAATTTATTTTATTTCTTCACAACTACTATATACGGTACTAAAATTGAATAGAGTATTTTCGTCCAATAACTTTGGATCACTTACAATCTCTTCAAATGGGTTCATCTTTGATCCGTCTCAATTTCTTTTAATTATAGTACTAATTCCGAAACTTTTGATTTGTGAGGTCCTCTTACCGAAAATCACTATTTATATAGATACTATTCACGTGGAAACACTATTTACCAAAAAAATTTTATTTCTCCTATGAAGAGGAAATTTTAGGTTAAACAAATTTGAAAATCACTATTCACTCGAAATTACTATTTATCTGAAAGTACTATTCATCGTAAAAATAATTATTTATCATAAAATGAAATTTTGGGTTTTACAATAAAAATAGTAAAAATAGGAATTTTTTAAAAAATTAAATTCAAGAATCTCACCATTCATCACTCTTCATGGACGTGATCAATTTTTTTTTTAAAAAAAAACACAAACAAATTAAAAATTGAAAAAATTGAAAAGAAATAAAAGAAAAACTAGAAACATGAAGATCCTAGGAGATGGATTGCTCCTTCATCACATCATAAATGCAAATCCGGAAGGCTAGAAACATGCTATGAAGATCAATAATGAGGATTTAGGCAATGGGATCTCCTTCTCTGCTTCTCCATGGATTTAGGCAATGGGATCTCCTTCTCTCCTTCTCCATAGAAATTAAAGATGGAGATGAAGATTGGATAGAAATCTAATATTGGATGGATCTTTACCTCTTATTTACTTAAAAATTTTTAAATAATTTTTAATTTTTTAATTCTGCTCTCTCTTTAATTAATTTTTGAACTATCGGAGGGCATTTTGCTCATCGGCACATTGCACCTGAAAGAAACGGTCAAATATCAATGTTGACCAACATTCATTAACAAAAGGGAGTGAGATTTATTAAAGAGTAAAGTTCACTCCGTATGTAATTAAACAAACTCTGGGTAGTAATAGCAATTACTTCAACACATGCATTTATATGCATTTGTAAGCAAGAGGAACTTTCTTGCAATATTCTGCTAAAGCCCACAATGGGAAGATATTTCTGTATAATCCATAATGCAAAAGTCCATGTTTCGTGTAAGCTCCAGCCATGTCCTGTCATGAATAATTAATTATTAATTAAACAGAAAATCGTAAAATAATATTAAAATTAGTATAAATTTTGAAACAGTACCAAACCATGAAAATGACTTTTTTTTATACCATATAATTTAATGAATAATTTCTCTTATAATCGCAAACGATAGTACTTTATTCGCAAACAATCTCTCTTATTTTCAAAAGTTATCATTAAATTTGATAGGAACCACTTTCGTAAATTTTCTAACAAATTCGAAATTCAAATTGAATTTATCTGTATTTAACCATAAAATTATAAAAGCCATTGATATGTTTATTTATCAAATTTATGTTTACAATAATTAAGACTTCAATTTAAATCTTAAGATTAAGAGAAGCACCTGCTGAGGAAAATCACCATTTTCCATTTGAGAATTGATCAACAACTTTGCACCACGATGAATGGGAGTTGGGTCCCTCTCAGCCTATTACATTATATAGTATATTAAACGCATTTAATTTCCAAATATTAAAATACTAGGTGATTCAGAAAAAATCCGAAAAATCTCCTAAAATGAAAAATAATATTATGAAACCCCATTTTTTAATATTAAAATTGGTGACTTTACATTAATTTCATTTTCACAGTTATTTTGATAATATCTCAATGATTAAATAATGTGATAAATCACATATTTGCTGACCTGCCCACTACGAATTAAAGCCATGACAGCCCATGCAGTCTGCACCAAATTTGATCTCTTTCCTTCAAGAGGTGTATATATCTGTATGGTCACCAAATACACACAAAGATCATATCTCCCTTTGTTATTGGAGAAAATCAAGAGTAAAGAATGCGATTACAGTAAAAAAGCTAATTTAAATTTACATGCTAAAAATTTGACATGCGTAATTTATTTTAGGGATTTTACCAAAAAACCTCCATCCATCAAATTATTTGCGTAATTATTTCCTTGTGAAAAAAATTAACAAAAGTGCTATGACTTAATTACCCAAAATACCCCTATCACCATCAAACCCAAAATTTAAAAACCTTGAAAAAAAAAATTTGAATCTGAAAATCTTTTTGAAAGTTGAATTTGCTTCCCGATTCATCAAGAAACACACCAATTTAATAAGTAAAATTCAATATATGATAAAAATTTAAACTGCATAGTGCATACACGTAAACTTCAAAATTTTTGTGTTTTAAGTTACTTGACTTGAAGAGCAAAATTTCGTAATTTGCGTCTTCGGTTAATTGTGCCAAAAAATAATTTTTGTTCTTTGAGTTACTTGTCCTGAAAAAGCTATTTGTTCTCCGGATTAGGGAGTGACTAGTGCGTGACCCTAAACCGGATGTCCACTAACCTCAAGAACTAATTTATTCATTGTTCTTAGGGTCGAGTCTTGACTTGATATTAAGTCAGATAACCCAGTTAAGAACAAATTTTTTTTTTCTTCTAGTCACTTATAACCCAATATGGGTTGAAGTTTGTTCTTGAGGTTACCTGACCAAATATCGAGTCATGACTAATTTGAAGCACAAATTATAATTTTTTTGTTCTTTGGATCAAGGAACCTGAAGCACGGAATTTTTTAATATATGTAGGTTTTGTATTTATGACTATATCTTTAGATTTACTTATTGGATTGATGCAATTTTTGATGCACTAGAAAGAAGAATTAGAGCTTTATTATTTAATGTTTGACAAAGATTTTCAAAATCTAACATTTTCAAGGTGGAAATTTTGATTGGATCGCGAAAAGGTTTTTTTTTTTTGGTTGTTGTTTTTGGTAATTTGGGGCATGTTTGCATGTTTTTTCCACCTCAGGATAACTAGGTAATTAGCTTTGACGCAAAGGTCATTTTCACTAAAATACCTCTATTTTACATTTTATTAGTAATAATTCCATAATAGCATTAAACCACAAAAAAAAAAAAAAAAAAAGATGACTTCTTAACTAACATCGACGGAACAATTAATGAGTTTTTATAATACCTTATATCAATACTTATGAACTATAGTTTACGAACAGAGAACACAAATTATAATCTTTTGTTGTCTTTTACTCCCAAACTATTGCCTTTATTTGTGTATATTGATGCTGCTATAAATGCTAGTTTGATAACCCATATATGCGTTTTGTTTCGAGTAAAAAATTCTCTGACATCATTTTTTATTAGACTCTTAATAAACTAGTAATACATCAGTATAAAAAGTAGTGGATAGTCAATATTTTTATATTTTTTCTCTTTCATGTATAATTCAAACTTAAACTCCTATTATTAGTGAAAAAAATATCCTAGTAAAATCCATACTCCTTTCTTAAAACTATTATTTTTTATGATATGAAAGGGTCAGAAGTCTACTAGAATATTGTGCGACCTACATATATCCTTGCATTGCAAAATATGTATTGTAGAACTCGAACTCCCATCATAAACATCGAAAATGAAGCACACACAATTGGAACTAAGATGTCATGTGAATGTTGAATTGATTGCCGAAAAAGATGTTAAATTAATACTAGTGAGTGCTGTAAAATAAATAAATAAAAATACTAAGAACACGAAATTACCATTTTTGAACAAGAAAGTGAGCTCTCTCCCCAACCTCCATCATCACATTGCGAAGTAAGTAGAAAATCAACTGCTCTACGAATAGCTAGACAATCTTTGTAAGTTTTGCCAGCAGCTGTCAACCCTTCAAGGGCAAAATTTGTAGCATATATGAAACATACACCCCAAGATCCATACCTGCATGTCAACAGTTTTATTAATTTGTTTAATTTCTAAAGAAGTCTGTTAACAAGAGACATTTTCTCTTAAATGAGGCAAAAATACCTATGTTTAAATCATATATAACATATGATAAGAAAGATGCATACCATGAACCATCAGCAGTTTGTTGATCCTCTATATACTTTGCAGCTTTTCTGATGAAAATCTCAATCTCTTTCTCTCTATGATTTGGATACAATTTATTAAATAAGTCCATTGCCAGGATTGCTGATGCAGTGCACTCAACGAACCTACATCAATTCTCTATTAGAATAAATAATTTAGAATCGCCTAATATGATGATTTTCTTGTTAATCTATATCGATCTATGATATGTATAATCAATAGTTATAATTTTTTTTTTCTATCTTTTTTTTTTTTCATTACTTTATCATTAAGTGTTTTAGATCAACAAAGATATCTCTAGCAAGTGCATAGGAACCTTTTGCTTGTTGGAAATTAAACATGATTTATATAGACACAACCATGCATAAATCATGGAGGAGTTTTAATTATGGATTCACCTAGAAGTTTATATTCATATATTTAGAGTATTTATGTATTTAGAGCATTCATGTATTTAGATAATATATGCTGGAAATTTCAAAAACCGCCCCCATTTTAAAACCAAAAATTGTTTTTACCCTCTCTCAAAATAAAATTTGTTTTTAATCCTTTAAACAAATAAATTGCACCCAATACCCTGTGATTCCAAAAATGCCCCTATAAGTAAAATTTCAAAAATACTGTAAAAAAAGGAGTGTGACAAAAGACTCTACTGTCATGCACAAACATAACGGGAGGCTCTCTCGTCATGCTCAAGAGTTTTTTGGTTAATATTTGGTAGTTGATACAATTAATTTACTTGAAGGAGCAAAAACAATTTTTTCCTTGGAAGGGATTGAAAATGAATAATTTTTCTTTTGAATTTGGATATTTTAAAATTTTCTCTAATTTATGTTAATTAATATGGTACATGTATGTGAGAGTTCATTGTATTGTATTTATGAGAGTTTATCTATAACTCTCTCTTGAGTCCTATATAGATCTAGGTGGTGCAGTCATTTGAGCAAGTGTGTGAGGAAACTTAAAAATTGTGAGTGAATAGTAGTGAGAAACAAATTTTATAAAGTTAGAAGAAAAGTTAATAGAAGTTTATTTTTCCTCCTACAAATATTTGTTTTTTTATGGAGTTTGAGTGAATTCTGACCATCAAGTTTTCAACGTTGCTTTAACAGATCATAGAGTTGGCATGTACTCCTAATCCACTACAGTCATGCCACATGGTGCAAATCTGACATCATGTGGTATCAAGTTAATGGCCTAGACGTATACCCCAAAATAGTGAAGGCTCTCTCTTACAATTGAAAAGAAAAAAAGGATCAAAGAGTCTTACGGACGGTCCATGACAATGTCTTCCATAAACTCTACAGGACTGAGCCACTGAAATGGAAAATTAAATTAAAGCAAGAAACATATTATTGCTAACTATAGTTTCTAATTAATAAAGAATACATTCTACCATAACCATGGAACTAAACGTTGTTGAAATAGCTACCTTCAACAGTAACGAGGATCCTGCTGGCTCCCAAGATGATGGACCACCATTCACACTCTGGAATTGATGTTAATAAAATAGAGTTCACATATGAATATGGAAACCAAAATCTAATTTTGTAATATTTGAGCCATTCTAAAGAGTGAACTTTATGGAAAATAACCCCGTAAAATGAAAAAAATAATATCACTAAACCTCATTGTCTAACATAAAATATAGGTTATTTCATAAGGTTCATTTTCAGGGGATATTTTGATAATTTCTCTTTTGAAAATGAGCAAATTATAAACCTCCCCAAAAGTATATATATGCTTTTAAGGATAATTTTGACCAGTTTAATTTAAAAGATTTTAGCGAAGATATCTAGTGAACTTTTATTAATGATATTCTATCAAAATTGTAAAATTTCTTCAAAGGTCTATGATGATGTTTCTTAGATTTGTTATAATTGAGTAGTATGACGTAGGAAGTTATTAACGTTAGAGGTTATGTGAAAATTCAAAATTTAATGTTTAGAGGTACCATGCAAGCATGATGCATAAAATAAATGAGATGCAATTAGTAAATCCTTACTTGAAGAGAAAGTATGAAATTGACAGCCGCATACAGTCTCTCGGGTTCCAATTTCTCGCCAACAATTTCAGGCGGCAACGTGGACAAAAGTAGGCAACACTATGCAATAAAAAGACACTTTTGTGAGGAACAATTTCATTTATGGACAAGATGCAGCTTTGAACTTGCTTAAAATGTTTGAAGAAAGTTAAGTGTGTTAGAGGATTTTTTTTCTTTTAAAAAACATTTTTTGTAAAAAGCTTTCTAATACTACCATTTTTTAATGCATAAAGTACCCATTATAATTAGGAAAAAATCTAAAAAAACCTCTCCCTAAATGTAAAATAATATCAGTGAATCTCATTTTTAACACAAACAATGAGTGATTTTATATTAGTTTCATTTTTAGAGGATATTTTGATAATATCCTTTATAATTATCAACCGAACACAAGTAATCCTACGAAATATTTAACAAGTTTGAATATTTAAAAGCATTGATCAACTATACCACAAATATTCCTAATATATAAATTACCGTCAAACTTTCTGCAGTGCAATCTAAAGCTTGCCATCCGTGATCTTGATCGGAGAAAGTCCATGCTCCTTTAGAAAAGTAACGATACATGCTTTTAAAGTCGCCTGGAGGATTGTCCATGATCTTCAAAATTTAAATAGAATGGTTAATGGAGGGAATATATGCTGTATTTATTTCGTTTATCTTGTTGACTAGCCTAATCATACTTATTTTCTAGACATCCGGAAATTACATATAGTGATAGTTTATTTCGAATGTTTTGGAGCAGTTCGTATTGGTATATTTAGTTTGTATTCATTTGTGTTAATGGACAATGTTGGCATACTCATATCCGATAAAAATGCTACTTATTTTTCTAAATTTGACTGTAAGAATGGGTTTTAGCAAGTTAAATTAAGTGAAGAATCTATCCTTTGGACAGCTTTTAGTTGTTCAAAAGGACATTTTGAATAATTAGTAATGTATTTTGGTTTAAAGAATGCACCACAAGTTTTTCAAGAAAGAATGGATAAAGTTTTCAAACCATATTCTCATTTTTGCATAGTCTATATGATGATATTTTAGTATTCAGCCACAATAGGATTAACCATACTTCCCATATACATAAAGTACTGGATATTTTCAAAGACGACAATATCATAATTTTTAAGAAAAAGATAGAACTGTTTAAATAGATTAAAAGTAGATTTTTTTGGAATTAATAATAGAAAAGGGAAGCATATAGTGACTACGATATTTGATTTTTCTGATAAGATAGAAGAGACAAAAAACTACAGAAATTTGTGTGAACCTCCTGTGATTTATGTTTACGGCTGATAATAGATGGGTCAGTTTCTGTCTAACCTCCTTGTACACACACAAACAAATATATAGTCCTTCACTGAGAAATTTTACATATTTAAGCTGCAACTTGTAAACTAAAAACAAAGTCAGTGTAATTTAATTAATATAAATACTATGAAATCTATGTTTTCGCAAAAGCAGTCCTCTATACCATGATCATCTTTCAATAAAATTTTCAGTTTTTTATAAATAGAAAATTTTCTCTTTCAATTTTTTCATTTTATAATATGTAGACCTAGCAGTACTGTTCCTTTTCATTTTCATATTTCAAAGTAAGGGGTCATCCTACTTTCCCCTTATAGTTTGACATAATCGCTAATTATTCCCTATAGTTTTGAGGAATCTCATTTTATCCCTTGTTACTATATTATTGAAATGATCGAAATTATCAAAGTATCTTTGTAGTTTTATCTTTCCATGTTAATGGTCCAACTTTAATTTTCAAAATCAACTTTGATAGTAAGGGATTTTTTTAATATTTTTATAAATACAGAGAATATTTAATCTATTTCATAAATCAAGAAGAATAATTATAGTGATTTTTAAAAATGATATTGACATTATGTCAAACTACAGAGGGAAAATAAGATTATCCCTTCAAAGTAATTCTAATTAGTTAACTGCAGGATAAGTTATTATATGTGCAGCTCTAAATTGAAACCTGAGATTTCTTAATATAATCATATCCCTTGGCCAGTGTAGGTCCGACTTCATTAGTGAGGTTGCTAGCAAGCAAAGCTTGAAGTGCAAAAGCAGTATCCCATAATTGACTACCAGATACCTGCATAAGGATGACAATTATATATTACATAATATCTTGAAAGAGCTAGGACAGGAAATTGATTCTTTCTTCTTCTTCTTCTTTTTTTTTTTTTTTTTTTTTTTTTTTTTTTTTTCCTTTTTTGCAAAGTACAAATTAAAAAAAATGTTTTTTGTTCTCATATTTGTAAAATTTATACTAATTTCTGAAGATTGAAATCTGTATTTCCAGATCATATAAACAATATCAAGAGCATTTTTCTTCTATGGTATCTATACATATATAAAAATAATAAATAAATATTAATGAGTTTTGATACATGTTTTTTAGATTATAAGTTTTAGTAGAGTCCATAGATTCCATTAAATCTTTATAGATTTTATCATAATTGTATGAATTCTATAGAAGTAGAGTAAGACTTGTTATAGGCATGTTCCAAAAATCAACCGATTCGGTCGATTTTTCGCCAATTAATCGGTGACCGCCATCATGCCAGTTTGATAACCCCAAGACCAGGGGTCCTACTTGTTGGAGGTGAGTACTCAATCGAGTTAGCCGAGTAATCAGTCCAACTTAACCAACTTGGATAACTTAGTGAGCCCAGTCATCAAAAAATCGATCTAAAATCACCCTAAACACCACTGAAAAATCAACTAAATATCCAACAACCACCACAAAAAGTAACCAAATGATGGGGAGAGAAAAGGGATTGAGAGAAGGAGAAAAGATTAGGGTAAATTATCGAAGGTGAGCAACGAGAGGTGACTACAAATTCAAGTAAGATCGAGAAGCAACTTCATGTATGAGGGGTGAGATCCAGTGATGATTATGAGGGGCGAGATCTAGTGATGACTATGAGTAGCGAGATGGAATGGCCAACCACTGGATCTCACCCCTCTAGCGACGATTTTAAGGTCTAAATCCAAATGGATTCAGTAAAATTTTTAAAAGCATATAAAGGGCCCAATTAGAGAGTTAAACCCTAATGAACTGGAAAGATTAATTTAAATGAGTCCAATTCATGGAAAAGAAAAATCAGTTATTGGGTCGAACTAAATAAGCCCAATTTAAATGGGCTTTGATCAAATAACAAACCTAAAGCATTGTCAAACAAATAAACATGACAGACACACACCTGAGACGGTCAAAACTAAGCAAGCAGAGACATGAAACTAAAGACAAAGTCAAACAGAAGGAAACAAAATTAAAGAAAGAAACAAGAGAGTGATTAGAGGCAACATTTTTCATTTATTTAAATGAGACAAGTGTCTCATGCTTAGTGAAGCAAGCAAATCGGGACATAAATCAAAGAGTTGTGAGGCGGCTGTGATAGTTTATATATATATATATTGGATTGCAAGCAATCAGCAAACGTTCACACAGAACCGAAGTCAAACAACGATAAGCAAGAAGAAAAACTGAAAAAGAAATAAGAAATATTTGGGATTGATTTTGGGCTTATTTGGTGTGCAATTATTTTAGTTTCAGATTCAGTTTTCTAATTTAATTTTTATAAGTTCTAATCAAGATCTTGTGTGACTTTAGGTGGGAAAGAATCCAAGGGTAACATGGGTGCTATTCGTTTGAAATAAAACTTGAAATTTAATTTGTGAATGAATTGTTTTATTTAAGTTGAATTAATTATTTATAGTTATCTATATTTCAAATTTTGTAATTCATGAATTATTTTTCAGTCGACCAATTCCCAGGATTATTTATTTTAATTAAATTGATTTATTTTAATTATTTAAATTTCAACTTTTATCTATCTAATTGTTAGTAGAAGAAAATGATTTAATTAGTCCATTGATTTTATTGATTAAGAATTATGAATTATGATTTGATTATAGAATATTTATTTATATTATTAGAAAATGATTTATTGAGAATTATATTTATATTCGAAATAGCATTATACAAATTTATATATGAAAATTCTTTAAGTTACGAAATGAATGAAATGAGATTTTAAAAACACCAGGACTATACCCTCCCTTTTAATGGTCATCTAGCAACATGTGTATAAATTTTAGATAGTCACTCAACTGGTGTATGGTAGATGTCTGAGAGTCAATGAGTTGTTCAACACATGTATGAAAATTGTCTGAGAGTCATTGAGTCATCTAACAAATATATGACAAATGTTATCCCTTACTTTGTATGTATATGAAGTATCTCTATCATGCATGATAGATTTTTCAGTATACTAAAGTGGTGTAGATTGAGTTCTTATTACAAATAGAAATGATCCATAAAGATATTTATAGTTTATCGTAATATGAGATGTGATTTTAATATTATTTTCAAATAAAATTGACTATGGATCATTGAGATTTTATTTTATTATCATCGTCATGTTATGTTAATTATTATTGAAAATGATTATCTAGTTTTCGAAAGCTATATCCACTCACTGGGTATTAGCGTTCACCCTTTTATATTTTTAAAAATCATTTCCTAGGTAACCGTCGAGTCTTGAAGGAAATCTCCAAATAAGAAGAGGTGAGTCACTCAATCACATGATGCTAAGAAATGATATTTTGATATTGTATAAATATTTTGTATATTACATGGCATCTAGGTTTGTGTGTGTGTACTTATTAGTACTTTAGTGTTATAAAATATTTGATTTCTCATTAGTTTTACTTATGTTTTGACTTCCAAATTTGAATATGATATTACCATACTTTATAGTTATATTTTCATCTAAAAAGCTATTTTACTTTACATTTTTTACACGACGTTGCTTAAATTTGAAATATGATTTGAAAGAAGGATCGGAGATCCTAAGTAGTTGAGATTTGAAATATTTTAAAATTGTGGATTTTGTATATTTCAGGGTAGAATTGTTAGAAAAATAGCAATTATATTATCGAAATTTTATTAAACCACCTTACATATTGACAGATTTCCAAATGATCTTTCATCATAAATTTTAGAATTATATACAATTTTTCAACATTTCACAGGGGTCTTTTCAAATTTAAGATAGGATTTGGGAAGGTCCAATCAATGACTATGAGTGACTAGTCTATTGGCGATCCTATGACTCATAATCGATTGAGCGGCAATGTAAATGTGACATTAAGTGAGGGAGGAGGGTAAGCGAAGTAAGGTAAGAGAAACCAAGTGAAAAATGGTGAGTAGCATTAGCTTAAGGTGAAAGGAGCTAGGTGAAAAAATGGTAAACAATGCTGGTGTAAGGTAAGAGGAACAGGGTGAAAAAATGATGAGCAGTTTCGGTGCATGGTGAGAGGAACCAGGTGAAAAATGGTGAGTAAAGCCAATGTGAAGTGAGAGAAACCGGTGAAAAAATCTAAAGGTTTCTCTGTTTATATATATATATATATATATATATATATAAGAGGGTAAATTACACAAACTTCATTTGAGGTTTGATGAAATTACACCAATATCTAAATTTTTGTCATAATAACACTAACCTCTCTTAATATTCTCAAAACTCAATAAAAATACTCCTTACCTTTAAAGAGTTGATGTTAAATCCTAATGGTCAATAAGCAAAAGTATTAAACCAATTGGTCAATAGTCATATGATTGTATTTTGATTCTATAAAAAAATTTTAACCGCTGTTTTATGGGTTTGACTTAGTTTGACTGTCGGTCAATAGTACTTGTCGAGCAACCAATAAATTGTTAATCTTTGCCTCGCTAGTTGATTAGTAGGTAGTGATTTTTGGAACCATAGTTACAGGTCTTCTCATCATGAATCTCATTTAAAAATCCATCAAATTACATTAATTAAAGAAATTTCTACAAAGTCGATGACTTTGACCAAACCTAAATTTATTTGATTTTTTTTTAATGTTAAATTTGAACACTCCCAAATTTCAATGGATTTTTTTAGAAGATTTACACTGAAATCACCCAAACTTTTACACACTGCTTAAAAATATGAATTGAAAACACTAAAATTTTCACAATGTTCTAAACTCTAACGAACTTTAAATTGCTAGATATGTTTCATTTTGTAATGATATTAAAATTAATGAACAAATACACATCAATGATAATTTATTTCACTCATAAAATTTATTTATTCACCACTTGTTACATCATTGGTTGGAATACTAGTCCAGATATAAGTTGAAATGTTTGATATTACTCTTATATTTATTGTAATTAAATTTCTTGAGAAAGTAGAACGTTGTCAAGGATGGCCATTCATTATTATAGTGAAAAAGTACTAACCTGAGCCTTCATCCCGTCTTCTCCAAGCCAAAGGAAATCTGGGATTCTGGCAAGATGCTTCTTAAAGGTTTCTCCATTAGGATCTTCAACCCAGCAAGCAAGCATGCTTAATGGCTGCTCAATTCAAATGGCGTTTTCAACCCAATAGTGCTTTATTATAAAGGTTCACTTGATTTAAGTGAACTGAAAATAATTTTTAAAAGTAAAAAATTCTGAAATATCTATTAAAATGAAAAATAATATCACTGAACTTCATTTTTGAACATAAAAAATAGATTATTTCATATTAGTTTCATTTAGTGATATTAAAAATAACAAAAATAAAAATCAAATAAATTAAATTCCTATGAGAATTGTACCTTTGCCACACAACTGATAGTAATGTATCGACTATTCTCGTCTTCATAATGAACATGCTTCATTGTCTTTTGAAGAGCCTTCTCTCTAATGAGTTTATTTAAAGGCCAGTGAAGTAAGAGCGGCTCACTAGTTACATAAACACAATCCCAAATGACATCCACTCTGTGAGGAGGGGGATTACGCAGATCCTCCTGCAAGCACGCTCAGGAGTCAGGATATAATTAATGCATTAAGAAATTGCTAAAATGTATAAATAGTTTTCGCTTGTATTAGAAAAGTAATATGCATAGTTTTTTATTTTCTTATAAGTGTTTTTTTTTTTTCCAAAAGAAAAAAGAAGGTAATTTGTTCTAGTTTGTAATTAAATTTTCTTATTATTTTTTTAAATCTATTGTCAAACTTTAACCATTTTAAAATTTGTAAGAAGAATATATATTATTGATATGTACCAATGTGTAAGGAACAAAATAAACTCAAGATCACCTTTGCACATAAATGTCGTGCTCTTCTCCAGTTTATTTCATTGTAAGGCTGAGTGTGAATTTCTTCTCTCAACAGATGAATTAGTGGCGTTATTGGACAAACAAATCTTTTCCCATATAAATAAGTTGGGGCCATAGAAGTCACTCTGCTGTAGCACCACATTTTTGCTGCATATTTGGTGAAAAGATAAAGGAAATCATGCATCAATACTCAATCATATAAAGACAGGAATCCACTGTTCATTTAAGTTTTATCGTATCATTTAGGAATCCTCTATTCATCTAAGTTTTATGCTATCTTTTTTAAAAGTTTTTAATTGGCTCCTTAAAATAAGAAGGAAAAAATTCATTTAGTCTCTAATGTTTTTAAATTATCACTTTTTAAAACTATTTGCATTAATTACTCTCAGTAGTGAATAAAATTTAAAAAATCCATCAATTTGATCCTTACAATTAGTCAAACTAATGGAGGGAGGGTTATTTTTGTTATTTTATGAGGTTATTTTTATTTTAGTTAAAATAATTTAAGAAGAACACATATAGCATATAAGGAAAGTATATAGATCTCTACTATACATTTTTAAGGACGGTGTAGATAAAAACTAATTAAATATAAAATTTTATAAGTTAAATAAAAAATTTGATTTCCACCATCTATTCTTGAGATGGACAATAATGATCAAAAATTGCTGAACAAATAAAAAAAATGAAGTGAAAACTTAAGGAAAGAAAAAGTAGAGATCTAATTTGGATCTTCACTAGATGGAAGCTCAAAGATCTCCATGGCTGGCATCCTCAATAGTGAACCATGGAGATCAAACAGTCTGGGCACCACACATACATAACATTGATTTGTACGCGTTGGACAACGATCTGGACCACTTTGCCTTCTTAGCAAGCCTGGCACAGGGATTATTAGTTGATAAACTCATTGATAATGTCATGCATAAAGAAACATGACTGCCCATCACGACCAACTAGTTGACAAAATGACCTTGATACTAGTTCGTCAAATTATTTGCTACTGATCTCTTCAATTGTTTTATATTTTACTGCAGTAAGAAACCTCCTATCTTCCATAACAAAATCAGTTTCTCTTTCTCAAACACAAAACCTTTGGGAAATAAAGAACAATAAGCAAAACATGATCATTCCAAACTATAAGGAAGATACGATACCTCATCCCCCATGAGGCATGTATATGAGTCATTTCATGTGGCAAATTCCAATTTTTGGTCATCAAAATTGCCTCACATTCATGGGCTTCTACCATGGAGTATAATAAAATCTCTAGTACTTTTGCAACTAAAGGGAGACGTTAGGACTTCTTCAATTTTTTCTCACCAATGTGCTTCATTTAGATGATTATGGTAATCAATACCTTCAAATGCATGTATTGCAAAAATAGAATATCAATGCTCATTTGATAACTGTTGAAGGCGAAGGGTAAAAATGGCATGCATCGTTGGTACAACGCCTTTGTTGTGTGTTGTCACAGTTATCCGACTTCCCTTATGCACCATAACTCTCAATATGTTTCGTGAAGTATCCCATTAACTACAATTGTTATTATAAATATTATCCAACAAGCAAAAGTTTTTGCCTTTCAGATTTTTTGTAACTGGTTTTCTATTGAATTCAAATCTTTAATGTTGCTATATTGGGAACTGAAAGACTCTTAAGTACTAAATTTATAAGAAACATGCACTCAAACTCTATGATGAAATTTACATATTATTACTGGTTCATTATACAATAATTGTGCTAAGGATTCAACTAGTTGGTCATGATTTACCATCATAACAAACTAGTTGAAAGAATGACCTTGATACTAGTTCATCAAAATATTTGTTGCCTATCTTTTGCATTGTTTTATATTTTATGGACAGTAAGAAACCTTCTACCTTCCATAACAAAATCAACTTCTCTTTCTCAAACACAAAACCTTATGGAAATAAAGAACAATAAGCAAAGCATTATTCCAAATTATAAGATAACGATAGCACATCCGTAATGAGGCATGTATATGAGTACTTTCACGTGGCAAATCCCAATTGTGAGTCTTTAAAATTGCGTCACATTCTGGGCTTCTAACTTGGAGTATAACAAAATCCCTCGTACATTTGCAACTAAAGGGAGACCTTAGGATGTCTTCACTATTTTCTCACCTATGTGCTTCACATTTGGATAATTATGGTAATCGAGACCTTCAAATGCATGTGTTGCAAAAATAGACCAGTGACGCTCATTAGATAATTGTTGAAGGGGAAGGGTAAAAATGTCATGCATAGTTGATGCAACGCCTTTGTTGTGTGTTGTCGCAATTATCCGACTTCCTTTATGGACCATAACTCTCAAGATGTTTTGTGAAGTATCCCAATAACTACAATCTTTCTTCCAAATATCATCCAATGAGCAAAAGTCTTTTGCCTTCCAAGCTTTTGTAACTTGTTTTGTGTCAAATTCAAATCTTTAATTTTGCAATATTGGGAAGTGAAAGACTCAAGTATGGTTCCACACACCTTCACCCTATTAAATTATAAGAAACAATCACCCAAACTCTATGATGAAATTGACCTATCACTACTGGTTGCTAAAGTCATTTTCCCAACTCAAAGTGTCCCCCATATTGCAATAACTGTGACCTCATTTGTTACACTGACATTCACCAAACATCTCATCTCACTTACTTTGTCCTGCTCTCGGGCAAATGTCTTGGATTCATCAACTAGAGATATGATTGGCACTCTAAGAGAAGTTTTCTCAACAATAATATGTTATATCCTATCAAATATAGATCTTTGCTTTGCTATTTTATCTAATATAAAAATCATCTCTTCAATCTTATCTTTATATTATTTCTCAGTAGACTTGTTGCTCCATTGATAACCATCAACTCAACCTCCAGTAGCTAGATTTAAATAACATATTTCATCAACTAAATCCTCAACATGGTGGATGACCTCCTTTAAGTTCAGTAATCCAATGTTTCACTGATGGATTTGTCAATTGCATCGGATGTGCATCTTTGAGCATAGCATGAACAGTCATCTCCATGGTTTTTAATCTCTTTAATAGAAAATAGTGTAGCTCTCATTTTTCGAACAACTTCAAAAATTTTTCAGTAGCTACTCTATCAAACAACACTGAAAAGAAAGCTTAAAGTGTTGTGCCTACAATAAGTGTTCTAATAGAAGCAACCGTGGTTTCTTAGAAGAGGAAATAAAAATTCAAAAACAATAAAAAATAAAAAATAAATCGTGTGCGCACACACACACATATTACCAAAGCTAAATACAAGGTGAAAGAAAAAAAAAAACCAAATTAACCATATTAAAAGCTAATATAATAGGTGAAATGGAACCCAGATCCCCAAATCATCAAACCACGATCTAGATGCCTAGATTGTGGTTCAATTTCTATGGCCGACATTGATTGCCGACTATGAAGACTTTTTTCCTTATAATTTTTATTAACAAATATTTTGCACAGTTAATGGATATCCATCAATAAATCTTTTTTATTTTAAAAATTTTTCTTATTTTAATTTTTATAAAATAATTATGCACCGTTGATAAAGTTCTAACATCTTCTTTTATTTTTGTATATTCAATTTTTCCCTTTTTCTTAAATTTATAATTAATTTAATATTTGATGGTATGTGTTATGGGTATTTTTTGAATTCAACAAATAGGTTGATAAAAGTCTAGCTAAGGCCCAATAAGTCAACTCAATGAAGTGGTCCAGCAGACAAGACCTGGTTTATCAATGACAAACCCATGCGAGCTCTACAGCTTGTACCAGCAAGCTCGCATCACAATAGAATTACAGATCGTTACCGGTATTATATAGTTTGCACTATGCATAGCTCGTCGTTCAACGAGATACAGCTCGAAGATCGTCTAATGCAGTTTATAGCTCGCACAATGACTAGTTCGAATGAGGAAATCTTCCAGAAAAATAATAACCCAAATTGATCATGATTCTTCTATAAGAATTAGAAATAAATTCAAATTCAAACTCGGTAAACGTGATCTCTAATTTCACGAAGCAGTTACCTAATTCGGTGATAACTGATTAGAAAGTGTAGTTAATGTAAAATTTTTTTCATATTTTATTTCAACTCAAATTGTAACTGCTTCTCCCTATCAATGGAGGCTGAAATTCATTGTAACATATATAGACATATACAAGCAATATCATATTGTTTCTCTACAGAGTTATTAAAGGAATAATCGTGGACGTAGGCACACTTGTTGAACCACGTTAAAAATCTTTTGTCTGCTTTACGTTGTACTTATTCTCTCTACCTTATACTTTTCTTGTGTTTACTGTTTTGCTTTACATTGATTGCAAGTATTGGGCTGTCAACATTTGTCGACCAGAAATCAACGTCGACATTTTGGCGCTAGAAGGAGGGCTCAAACTACAATATGTTTTGCTATAACTCTTCAGTTAATAAAAGGCATGGCGAGAATAAAGATAACCAGATATATGGGCTCACAGGTTGACCAAGCAAAAGTCAGACAAGTCAACACCAATGTGATACGCAACAGATGGAAGACGCAGCACCCATGCCCGCAGCAGGCATGTCTCATAGCCAGGCAGTTGGTGCTGTAGCAGGCATGTCTCTCCTGCCCCCTCGCCAACCAGTACCAGTTGGTCCAGCTAAGGGGCAACAAGCATGGGACCAAAAACAAAAGGCGTTAAAAGTTACTGTTAAACAACTTGCAAATGCAGTGAATGCATTAGTACAGGCCCAGATGCAAAACGCACCCAGGATCGAAGCTGTTGCTCCAAGGCAAGCGTATCTACAACATGAAGTAATGCAGGTACCCGAAAGGCCAGAGAGGGAAGTGTCATGACCTATCGGTTCAACTCGCTCTTCTAATTCACGTTCTAAAGCTGGAGGTCGCTAAACTCGCGAGGAAATAAAGGTTGCACGTCCTGCAAGTTTGGTGATAAGCGCAAGTCAAGATGGAAGCTGCCATGTAGAAGCTGGCTATGTTAGAGTCCAAGCTGCATCTTGGTAAGAAGAGGGCAAGGTAGATAATCAGCGACATGCAAAGTCACACCGAGCTGGCAGCTTATTCAAAGAGAGCCAAAGACATGAGCCAGAACACCGCTCTTTAGGTCATGATCATAGAATGAGGCATAGGCCCCAAGACCCACAAATAGAGGAACTCCTTCAGAGGGTCCAACAACTCGAAGCGTAACATAGTGCCCTGGACCAGCGTGAGCATTACGGAGAAGAGACTTCGTTCACCAGAGAGATCGAGATGCAGCCTCTCCTTCCTAAATTTAAGGTCCCAAGTATCCTGCAGTACAATGGGGACAGCGATCCCTATGATCACCTTGACGCATTCAATGTCCAGATGGATCTTCAGACGGATAACTTATTGGTGAAGTGCGGCGTCTTTCTTACTACCTTAGGGGACATTCTGCAGACTTGGTTTAAAAATCTCCCAGTTCACAATAAACGAAATTGGGAAGATTGCCAACAAAAGTTTGTTAGTTAGTACAGGGCTTTGAGGAAGCAGCTCGTACCATCCTACTACTTGGCCACCATTTTCCAACATCAGGGCGAATCATTGAAAGATTACATCACTAGGTTCAGAAACGAGGTCGCAAATGTGGAAAGCCTATCAGATGAAAGTATTTTGACTACGATCTTAGCCGGGCTGTGTAAGGATGAGAAATTGTATAAAAGTATTTATAAGTCTCCAGTGAAGGACCTGGGGGAATTCTATGAGCAAGTTGCGAAGGAGATTAGATGGGAAGAGACCTTCGATCCAAAGAAGTCCAATCAGAAGAACGAAGCAGGCAGTTCCAGCTAATCGAAAAAGAGAAGTAATGGTAGGAATGAAGGTAAAGGTAGAGGTATTGGCTTAAGTAACCAGATTGCTAAAAAGGTTAGGAGAGAGCCCAGAAGTGAGCGACCCCAACTTCAAGGTAGCTATGGTAGTTATAGCATCCTGTCAGATTCACAGGACAAGATTTTTGTAGCCGAAAGGAACGTGGAGGATTTCAGAAAACCCAATCCCTTAAGAGCCCCTATTGAACATAGAGATAAGAGTAAGTTTTGTGCTTATCATAACGAGGTCCGACACAATACTTTTGATTGTTAGGCATTGAAGGATGCCATTGAAAGATTGATAAAAAAAGGTCGCTTGAGAGATTATGTGGTAAGACCAGCAGACTTGCGACCTCCGAGACAACAACCTTATCAGCAACAATAGTCAGCATAACAGCAGCCCCAGCGAGCTCCCGAGCTAAAGAACAAACCTACGGTAAGGATAATTTTTACTATTCATGGTGGCCCCATATCGCAGGTGCATCAAATAGGTCGCATGAGAGGTATGTTCGAAAAGCAAATCATTTTGCAAGTTAGTGGGTTGGAAGGACCTACAAAAAAGGTGAGGACGACCTCGGGTAATATTGTGTTCACCTAAGAAGATGCTAGAGGCGTGGTTTGGCCTCACAATGATGCACTTGTCATCCGAGCCAAAATCAGTAATATAGAAGTGCAACGAATCATGATTGACACTAGGAGCTCAATCAATGTCATGCACCAGAGTTGCTTTGACCAGATGGGGCTAAGAGCAGAGCAATTGAAGCCTTCCCTAGAGCCTCTTTATGGTTTCACTGGAGATGCCATCACAACAATGGACCAGATTAAGCTATCACTTACACTCGGGGAAGTAGGTCGTCAAGCTACTATGTTGGTGGATTTTTTTATCATTGATTGCCCATCAGCCTATAATGTGGTTCTAGAAAGACTTACAATGAATGACTTGGATGTGGTCACCTTAACTAGGACCCTCACAATCAAGTTTCCAACCCTCAATGGCATTGGATGTGTTCGGGGAGAGCAGCACTTGGCCAGATGCTGCTATGAAGATGCTGTGAAGATGGGCGTCAGAGGAAAGAAGAGGAAAGAAAGTGAACATGGTTTTGGGGGGTGAGCCACGAGCTATGAATGAAAAGGGGGTTAGTTATGATCTCGACCCAGTTGAGAAGTTGAAGGATGTTCAAGTCAGCGAGATAGATCTTGAGAGGTGTCTGAAGTTAGGAAGAGACTTAACTTCAGAAGTAAAAGACCAGCTCGCTGACTTTCTTAAGGGGAACTTAAATGTCTTTGCTTCGAATCATGAGGATATAGTGGGGATAGACCCTAAGGTCATGTTGCACAAATTGAACATTGACCCCCACCACAAGCCAATTCGTCAAAAGATGAGACCAATGACAGGGGAACGCTACTTCACGCTGAAGAAAGAGGTAGACAAGCTCATTGCAAACAAGTTTATCCGCAAAACTTACTACCCGACTTGGGTTGCCAATCCTATGCTAGTAAAAAAGAAAAATGGAAAGTGGAGGACCTGTATAAACTTCACAGATTTAAATAAGGCGTGCCCGAAAGATAGTTTCTCCTTGTCGAGGATAGACCAGCTCGTGGATGCAATAGTTGGCCACCAGCTCCCGAGCTTTATGGATGCATACTCGGGCTATAACCAGATTCCAATGAATCCCGAGGACGAAGAGCACACCTTGTTCGTAACAGATTGCAACCTATATTGTTTTAAGGTGACACCCTTTAGGCTGAAGATTGTAGGAGTGACCTATCAATGTTTGGTGAACATGATGTTTGAAGAATAGATTGGGAAGACCATGGAGGCCTATGTCGATGATATGTTGGTGAAGTCCAAGCAGATGGGTGATCATGTGCACGATCTGGAGAAAATATTCCAGATTCCGAGGAGCTACCAAATAAAGCTAAATTCGCATAAGTATGCCTTTGGGGTAGTCTCAAGGAAATTTCTTGGCTTCATGGTGAATAGTAAAGCCATTGAGGCCAATCCAGAGAAAATCATAGCATTGATTGACATGAGGTCTCCAATTCAGATTAAGGACGTGCAAAGTCTTAATGGCCAAGTCGAAGCACTCAGCAGGTTTATCTCGAAGGCAACGGATAAGTGCATTCCTTTCTTTGATGTTTTGAAAAAGACAAAGAACTTTGAGTGGACTGAACAATACAAGATAGTTTTCCAGCAACTGAAGGAATAAATGGGATGAACTCTACTCATTTCCAAGCCCAAAGAAGGAGAAAAACTCATTCTATACTTGAGAGTGTCTCAGTAGGCTTTGAGTGCTGCATTGGTGAGAGAAGAAGAGAAGACGCAACTTCCAGTGTATTATGTAAGTAAGAGACTGCAAGATGCTGAAACCAAGTACTCGCAGATGGAGAAGCTCGTCTATTGCCTGGTGATCGCATCGAGGAAGCTACCTCCTTATTTTCAAGCCCACAATATTGAAGTCTTCACTCAATATCCATTGAAATAGGTCTTTCAAAAATCAGACACCTCAAGTCGCTTACTCAAGTGGGCAATAGAGCTCATGCAGTTTGATATTCAATTCAAGCTAAGGACGACCATTAAAGTCCAAGCTCTAACAGATTTCATTGCAGAATTTACAGGGCCCGTAGATGAAGAGACTGAATCTTCTAAAGGTCCGACCTATAAGTTATACGTTGATGGGTTATCTAGCGAGTAGAAAGCCGGAGCTGAAATTCTGTTAATCAGTCCTAAAGGCCATAAAATCCTTTGCGCTTTAAGGTTTGGTTTCAAGGCCACAAATAATGAAGTTGAGTATGAAGCACTACTCGCAGGACTGCGTTTGGCTAGGGAGATGCGAGCTGAGCGATTAAGAGTTTTCAACGACTCACAATTCGTGGTCTGCCATATACGGGGGGAGTATCAGACCAGAGGACCCAAAATGACTATGTACCTCTAAAAAGTCCATGAGATGCTAAGTACTTTTTAGAAGTACGAGGTGAGGTAGATCCTACGAGCTTATAACTCACATGCAGATGCACTAACTTGCTTGACAACTACTCGAGATGCAGACTTTCTAGGGGAAATCCTAGTGGAGTTCTTGCTAGTACCGAGCACAGAAGAGAAAGATTAAGTGATAACCATAGCTGTACAGCCTAACTCCAGGATAGGCCCAATTTTGAGTTATTTGCAGGATGGAAATCTATCAAGTGATAGATTAGAAACACGGCGCTTACGAGTTAGGGCAGCTCGATATTGCATCTATGACAACGTATTGTACAAGAAAGGATTTTTAGCCCTACTTTTAAGATGTATTGATGGCTAGGATTGCAAGACTGTGATAAAGGAAATACATGAAGGCCATTGTGGAAATCATGTTGGGGGGCTATCTCTAGATCACAAGACACTCTGATAAGGTTTCTACTAGCCCATTATGAAGTAAGATGCTATTAACCTGGTTAAGAAGTGCGATAAGTGCCAAAGGTTTGCTCAGGTTCCATGAGCTCCATCAACCTATCTTCAATAAATGGTGAGCCCATGGCTTTTTATGATTTAGGGAATGTATTTGATCGAGCCGTTACCTACAGCTCGCGGAAGATGCAAGCTTGCTATAGTTGTTGTGGACTATTTTACTAAGTGGGTAGAAGCTAAGGAGTTGGCAGAAATTTCCATAACGAAGATTGAAAAGTTCATGTGGAATAATATTTTTTGCAAGTTTGGGGTTCCTCAGCAGATTGTGATAGATAATAGGACCCAGCGATAAGTTTCTTAAGTTCTGCAATGACCTGAAGATCATCAAGAACTTTTCAGCAGTAGACCATTCGTAAGCCAATGGCTAGGTTGAAGCCGTGAATAAAATTATAAAGCGGACTTTGAAGACGAAACTAGAAGCGAAGAAAGAAGCGTAGGTAGATAAGTTATAGAAGGTGTTATGGGCTTACAGAATCACAGCTCGTAGCACCATGGACGAAATGCCCTTTTCGATGGTGTATGAATTTGAAGCCATGATCCTTACAGAGCTAGAAGAATCTCGCAACGAAGAGCAACCTTCAATCCCGAAGACAATGACCGGCTACTTGCCACAAACCTTGATATGCTTGAAGAGGCAAGATAAGCAACACGATTAAAGGTAGTAGTCTATCAATAAAGGATTGCGAGGTACTAGAACAGAAAAGCTCGAGTTCGAAGTTTCAACATAGGAGACCTGGTACTACTCCTTATTTTACCTGGAGCTCGTAAAGCCAGTGACGAGTCCTTGGGTCCAAATTGGGAAGGTCCCTATATAATCAAAGAAAACTTGGAAAATAAAGCTTATCGTCTAGCAAATGTAAATGGAGCTAAAGTCCCTAGAGCTTGGAACGTTGAGCAACTTTGACCATACTATTAATAACCCTTTCATTACATGTGTTTAATTTGTAATCTAATTTTATCAAGACTAATGAAAGCTCCAATTTTCTCACATTGTTTGTATTATTGAGTGATTACTCTAATATTTTATTTGTATTCAAAATTTATGAGTTATCAAGTTAGTGGGTTCCATCCTGATTAGCTCATTATTATACCCACAACTCGGAAAAATAAAGCTATGGCAGGCAGGGTTACGACCTCTACATAGCTCGCCAAATTATAACTATGATAGGTGAGATTACAAACCCTACATATCTCTCAAAAAAATATTGCTATGGCAGACGAGGTTACGACCTTTGCATAGCTTGCTAAAATATTGTTATGCCAGGCAAGGTTACGACTCCTGTATAGCTCGCCAAAAAATATTGCTATGGCAAGCGAGGTTACGACCCTTACATAGCTCGCCAAATTATAGCTATGACAGACAAGATTACGGCCCTTGCATAGCTCTCAAAAAATATTGCTATAGCAGGCAAGGTTACGACCCCTGTATAGCTCGCAAAATTATTGTTGTGACAGATGAGATTATGACCCTTGCATAGCTCACAAAATTATCAGTATAGCAGACGAGGTTACGACCACTGCATAGCTCACAAAAATACAACTATGGGAGGTGAGGTTACGACCACTGCATAACTCTCAAAAAATACAGCTATAGTAGGCGAGGTTACAACCCCTACATAGCTCTTAAGAAATATAATTATGACAAGCAAAGTTATGACCCCTATATAGCTCTCGAAAAATTATAGCTATAGCAAGCGAGGTTACGACCTCTGTATAGCTCACCAAAAAATATTACTATGGCAGGCGAGATTACGACCCCTGCATAGCTCGCCAAATTATAGCTATGACAGGTAAGGTTACGACCCCTGCATAGCTCTAAAAAAATATTGCTATAGCAGGCAAGGTTACGACCCCTACATAGTTTGCAAAAGTATCGCTATGGCAAGCGAGGTTTTGACCTTTGCATAGCTCGTAAAATTATCGGTATAGCAGACGAGGTTATGATCACTGCATAGCTCGCAAAAATACAGCTATGGCAAATAAGGTTACGACCACTACATAACTCTCAAAAAATACAGCTATGGCAGGCGAGGTTACAACCCCTGCATAGCTCTCAAGAAATATAGCTATGACAGACAAAGTTATGACCCCTACATAGCTCTCGAAAAATTATAGCTATAGCCGGTGAGATTGCGACCCCTGCATAGCGCTCAAAAAATATAACTAAGGCAGGCAAGGTTACGACCCCTGCATAGCTCGCAAAATTATCAGTATAGTAGGCGAGGTTATAACCCTTTGCTTAGTTCATTAGCATTCCAATATGGTAGTCAAGTTTCCAATCTGCTGCTCGTCTCAGAAGATTTTATTATATTAACTTTGTTGAATCAAGCAATGACTTGTGGGCCATTACATTAGCTTTGCAATTTTAAGCCAATTTATATTACGCATTATTAAAGTGATTGGCTCGTAAAAAGTTTCACGACTTGGAAAATAAAATGTAATATATAATAGCAAATGAAAATATTAAAGCATGTTCAATATATAACAACAAATGAAATTATTAAAGCACATTCAATAGATAATAGCAAATGAAAATATTAAAGCACGTTCAACATACAAGTCAAAATAAATAAATTTCATTAAAGTTCGAAAGGTCCATCGCAAATTGAGATAAATGGAGTACAAGGCTAAAACACAGAAATCAAGTATAGAAGGCAAGGAACAAAGTGAGCTATTGGTTGCCTTGATCATGAAGGGTCGATCCTGAAAGAGAGTCATCGGTGGAAGATTCACTAGAAAGCTTAGTGACTTGAGCAGGCTCGACCTAAGAGGTCGCTCCGAGCAATTCCATTGCCAAGGGAAACACATCTGATACAATTGGAGATGAGGTCACTTTAGCTTTAAATTTTTCCACCTCCTGGAGTTCTCCCTCACCAAAGATCGATAAATCTAGCTCGGGATGGGCATTCCACAAGGTGAAGAGGAAATTAATGCTCGTTTATATTTCAGCCTCATCTATGGCTTTAGCGACTTGCACCTCCATTGCTTTAGTAGATTTCTCTTTCAAAACAGCAATCTCTAAGTAAGTGGCCTCTGCATGACACTAAACAGCTTTAGCTTGTTGTAGCACAGCCTTTATTTGTTATTTGGCCTTTTCAGCTCACTTTGCTACCGTTTCTGCTTGATGTTCAACTGTCTCAAGTTGCTTCTCGACCGTCTCAGCTCGTTTTGATACGATTTCTATTTGCTGTTCAACCGCTTCAGCTCATTTCTTAGCAATATTAACTCGCTGTTCGGATTACTTTAGCTCATTCTTTGCCTTGCCTAATTCATCTTCACAGTTATGAAATAAGGCAGTGAGATGAGACCTCGTAGCTTTATAGTCATTTTCTAGCACATATCAAAGCCTCCTCGGCCTCATGTCTAACTACATTAACATCCGTCAGCTTTGCCTTGAAACCCTCCTCGTGCCTTCTGGCATTCCGAGCCTTCTCGGTCAAGGTCTTGATCTCGTTCCTTGCTTTCCCCAGCTCATTCTCCAATCTCATTATTCGATCATCAGAAATTCTGATTTCTTTCCTTTGCTTTGTTGCCCTTAAAGTGACCCGAAACTTTACAAGTTAGTATTTAATAAAGTAAGGAAGCGAGGGGTTAAAAGGAAGTTACCAGCATCACATGCCGACCTAGGTATTCGACCAGGTCTAGACCAGTAAAAGATTTATTTTCTAAGCTCCTCGTATGGGTCAGCATGATTTCTGACCAGTTGTTAAGGAAGAACCTTAGATATCTACCCCCTGGTCCATCTTCAGGGCGTGACCTAGTCGGTGAAGCAGTCTCCTCAACTTGTGCGACCTCAGGCTCCTTGCCTTTATCTACGCGACGTCGCTTAACCAAGGTAGGGCCAGGCGCCGTCTTTTTCCTTCCACCCCTGTTCATACCAGTTTAGGTCTCTTGAGGTAGGGCCTCGGATTGAACTTCCCCCACCTCAAGTTGTGAGCTAGGGGCTAAAACCTGTGGAGAACTTACTGTTGGTGCCACAGGCGATACCTCGCTAGGAGCAACGACCAAAGGAGTTTTGGTCTTAGCAGGTCGCTTAGAAGAAACAGCTGTAGGAGCTTCAAGATCAGCAAGTCGCTTCTGAGGATACTGCATAAGAGTGAGTTTTCCCAAATTTGGAGCTCGTTTAGGGACGGAAGCTGAAGTTAGAAGAACAGTTAGTTGAGGTGAACCTGTGGGCGAGGTATGAGCTGAAGCCGGAGCCGCTTGAACAAGATCTGGAACTGAAGCTATTTGAACAGGAGATCAGGATGGTTCTGCTTAAGTAGAAGTTAATAGAGCTGGAGTTGGAGTTGGAGTTGGAGCTGAAATTTCTGGAGGAGTAGGAGCAGGAGTTTGATCTAATGGTGAAGAGGGAGTAAACACTTCCTCTTTATCAGATTCAAACACAAAAGGAAGATCTCTATCTCTCCTACTTCATATGTCTCTTTTATTGTCCAATAACACACAACTGGGAAGAGGAGCTAGTCCGTAAGTGCTAAGGAGGTCCTCGTCAAGCACGTTGCTAAGATTTGTTTCGTTTGAATTCGTAAGTGTTTTAAGGACTTCCTTCTCTTGGTTGTTAAGGGTGGGCTTATCCCTTTTAATGTCTACAAAATGAAGAAGGGAAGAGGAGCTAGTCCGTAAGTGCTAAGGAGGTCCTTGTCAAGCACGTTGCTAAGATTTGTTTCGTTTGAATTCATAAGTGTTTTAAGGACTTCCTTCTCTTGGTTGCTAAGGGTGGGCTTATCCCTTTTAATGTCTACAAAATGAAGAAAAAAAAAAAAAAAAAAAAAAAAAATCCTCAACTCATAGTTGTTTCCCTTTCTATCTACTTGGATTTAAAACGAAAGAAAGATTGTTGAGATTTTTTAGGGAAGGACAGGAAAGGAAGAACCAGCTCGTCTTGTAAGCCCTTACGTTCGACTTGCCCTTTGCCTTACCTTGAGGCAAGAGGTTCTTATAATCTGTTTGACGAGCTGCGAGGTAATAGATCCTTTCTCGCATTCCATCTTTTATACCACCAGAGCCTTTAATGTTGAAAAAGTGGTTGAGAACTTTTGAAGTTGGGGAATGAAGATTATTCCTAAGGAAAACTAAGGCCAAAGATGTCAACTACAAATACGAAATCTTCCAGAAAAGGCTGTAATCTAAATTGATCGTGATTCTTTTATTAGAATTGAAATTAAATTCAAATTCAAACTCGGTAAATGTAATCCTTGATTTCACGAAACAGTTACCTGATTCAGTGATAATAGATTAGGAAGTGTAGTTAATGTGAGATTTTTTTCTATTTTATTTCAATTCAAATTGTAACTACCTCTTCTTATAAATAGAGGCTGAAATTCATTGTAACATATATAAACATATATAAGCAATATCATATTGTTTCTTTGCAGAGTTATTAAAATGAACAGTCATGGACGTAAGCACACTTGTTGAACTACGTTAAAAATCTTTTGTTTTTTTTGCATTGTTCTTATTCTCTCTGCCTTCTACTTTTCTTGTGTTTGCTATTTTGCTTTACATTGATTGTAGATATTAAACTGTGAACTCTCGTCGACCAGAAATCAACGTCGACAGTATGTTTGGACGTTTATGTTTTTATGAAGAGCAAGATTATCCCTTTATCCATATAAAAAGTTGCCATCAAGGGTATTAACTTCTTTTTCCATTTTTCGCCATGATCAAAGGTTAAAAAAGGGGTCAGTGAGACTAAATTGATGGGCTTTTAAAATGTTAAGGACCTCGGGAGTTATTAATCTAAACGGACTTTAAAAAGTGATATTTTTTAAAAACTTAAGAATTAAAATAAAGTTTTCCCAAATAAATATTATTTTTCTTTTTTAATTAGCACTTTTTAAAGCTTAAATATTATAACTTGTCACCAACTTAAAAAAATATATATGTGGAAATTACAAAAAATGCCCATTCTAGAAAAAGAAAATTTGTTTTTATCCACTTTTTTTAAAAAAGAAAAATAATTTTTAACTCCTTAAACAAATTAATTGCAACCTATACCCAAATTGTTCCTACATACCTTGCTCTCCTCCTCCATTACTCATAGCATGAGATCTTTGGTAATCTTTGTTGATTGTTGAGTTTTGTTGGGATTTTTATAATATTTTTTGTGATTTTTCACATTTTTTTTATGCTTTGAATGTTAGGTATTGATATTTAGGATTAAATTTAATTGGATTTAAGTTGAAAATAGAGGTTTTTGGCAAGATACAGCTAAAGATGGCAATTGTGTTGTATCGGTTTTTAAATTCACTTAAAAACTGGTGCCATTTATTAAGTGGACTTAAAAATCGATATCAGTTATTAAGTGGACTAAAAAATTGATATCGATTTTTAAGTCACTAATTTTTAAGTTGACCTAAAAAGACATTTTTTTTTTTTATTAAGGATATTTTGGTAAACTTAAGTATAGGATAAAAATAGTTTGTTCGAGAGACTAAAAACGAATTTCTATAGAAAAGTGGGCAAAAACTAATTTTTCCTTCTGGTTTTGAGTAAAAGAGAAGAAGTCCCTTATAAATTTGAAGTTTTTTCACACATTTAACTCTTGTGGATATACTTCTCTTCCTTGGATTACAAAATGAAGGGAAAAAAAATCATAAAACAACACAAAAAGAGATAAGAGGTTAGAGAGAGAGAGAGAGTGAATAAACTTCAATAAGAGTGAGAAAAATTCCAACATATATGAAGAAAAACAACCATCAAAAAGGGAACAAAAAAAAAAAAAAAAAGGAGTGTGGTGGGTGGGAGGGGGGTGGGGCAGATGGGGGATAGAGGCTAAAACATTTGAATAACATGCATGCTAGGATGAACTTTGTTCTCCTCGTCAAAACAATTCCAACGATACATTACAAGTCCAAATTCAAGATCATTTGCCCCTTCATAGACTTTTCAAAAGTGTTGGTCAAAGAAAATAGTACACGGCCTAAGAAAATAGTTCATGGTCAAAAAATAGTTCACAATCAAATAAATAATTCAGGATTAGAGAAAACAGTTCATGGTCAAAGAATATATATATATATATATATATATATAATTCATGGTGAATGAACATTTTATGTGTGTTTTCAGCTCCACAAGTAATTTAAAGAAACTTTCAGTAATAAAGAGGTTTAGAAACAAGGCTAGTTTCTAAAACTCTTGAAAAATGAGTGTTTCCACATAATCTAATAAGATGAATGCAAGTTCAAGTATTCAATAATCAGACTACTCTTTTAAATTGAGTAATAAGTCGTCTATATATTTCTTCAATACACAATATTTCTGCATGATGCAAAGTAGACAGTAGCTTTGTTTTGTTCATATAGGGAGAAATATGAGATTTCTAAAGAAAAAGAGTTAAATTCAAGTAACATTAGAAAAAAAGAAGAGAAAAAAAAAAACAGAGCCAATAAGACTAGTAGCTTTTTGTCATATTTAATTGAGAGTAAAATTAAAGAAGATTATTATTTCCCCCCATTAATGTTCACTGTGAGAGAGTTGTACTGTTTAAGTAAGTTTTGGGAAAAAAAAATGGTGTTATGATGAATAGTGTGTGGTAAGATGATAAAGATGAAGGAAAGAGATGTTGATCATAGATGATGGTCATGATGATGGAGGAGAGATGTGAGAGATGATGATGAAAAAGAAGTAACATTGATGAAGTAAGATTATGAGATCATGGCGAAGAGATGTGAGAGATGAAAATGAAGGCTTGAAGATGGTGAAGAAGTGATGAGAAAATCAGATGATGGCATATCAAATATATCATGATGGCATGATGCATGGGCAAATAAACTTTTAAAGTTTCAATTAATTAATTTAAAATTTATTTATTCATTTTTATAAATCTCTAAAATATTTTAAAGGGTAAAACAGACTTTTCACTCCCAACTTTGGTTCTATTAGAACTTAATTTAATAATATTATGTGAATAAAAAAAGCAATAGGCAAAGAGATACTATTTCACCTCACTTTCACTTATATGAAAAGAAGATAAATCCTAACCCAATATTTATAAGGAATAATTCTAATTTCCCCTATATAGTTTGGTATAATAGTAAAAAAACACCCGTATCTAAAAAAATGGCTAAGAACTCATTAATAAGTTTATGAAATAGATAAAATAAACCCTATAGTTTATGAAAATAACCAAAAAAAAAAAAAAAACTACTATCGTTAATTTTAACTTTAAAAGTTAATGTTTAACTATTAACCAAAAAGGACAAAATCATTAATTTATTATAAAAGAAGTTTTAAAAAAATGAATAAACAGATGAGTGCCACATGTACACTCATGTGGACCATCAACAAATTATTGTTTTAAAATAATTAATAATTAAAAAATAAAAATAAAAATAATAATTTAAAAAAAATTGTATCAATAGACATAATTAAAAAATTAACAAAACAGAACTTTAAAAAAATTATTAATAATTTTTTGTAAATTATGTCCATCGTTCATCAATAAATTGTAGAATTATGGACGGTAAACATAATTCAAAAAAAAAAAAATTAAAATCAAAATTCTTCATCATTGAACACTTCTCTCTCTCTCACTCTCTCTCTCTCTCTCTCTCCCCTTCTCCGATCTCTTTTTCTTCTTCTGCAACTTATCTTCAGAATCTTTTCTTTTTTTTCTTCAGCTTCTCTTCATCAGTCTCTTCTTCTTCTTATTCTTCTTCTTCTCCTCTTTTCTTTTCCATCAATTAAGTCGTGACCTAGTAAGTCCATCTTGGTGATGACAGTGTCCTTATCCATCTCTCTACCAACTCCATCCTTTTCGGTGTTAGTTGGGGCTCGTAGAAGGTCGCCAATGGTGTTTGGGGTCTCTAATTGTGTTCAAGTGTCTAATGGTGTTCACACTTAGGATGTGAGAAAGAAAAGGTAGGGGTTGGGATCCTATCGTTGTCAATTTCCAGCGCTTGGAAGGGTAGGGAGGGTTGGAGTATAGAAGAAGAAACATAGGAACAATAGGGTAAGGTTTGTGTTGATGATGTTGAGGAAATGGAAGAAGAGTTTTTTTTTTTTTTTTTTTGACCTTTTTTGAGTTTGATTTTGTGTGGTTGAGTTTGCTATTTGGTGATGGTTTATGAGTTTGATTTTTGTATGGTTGAGCTTTTGATTTGATTATAATTTCTGAGTTTTGATCTCGTGATTGATTTTTAGTAATTGTTTGAAGATATAGATCTAGACTGAACTTAGATCTTCAAAGTTTAAATATCTGGGTTCAACCCAAGTCTTCATTTTTTTTTTGGGCTATTTAATTTTTTTTTAAATTATTTGAAATTAATCTCTACTGTCTTGCATAGAGATGGATGGTGGAAAAATTAAAAGAAATTGTTAATAATTTTTTTATATTTTTATTTTATCATATTTTAATAGTTTTTAATACTATTATATTAAGGGATAATTTTACAATTGAAGGACAATTTAGTCTTTTCATGTATTGGCACTGTCAGAATCCATTTTTCAGTAACAAAGTTAACAAAAGAGGCAAAATGGGAGTTGTTCAAACCATAGGAGAGTAATTAACGATTAAATCAAACAACAGAGAATATTAGAATTATCCCTATTTATAATGTAGAAGTATTACAACATCTTGTAAAGCTTATAAAATTCTAAACACACTATGCTCAAATAACTCCTCTCATTCTTTAGATGCAAAACATTTGGCGAGCCGTATAAAGATGTTTGAACAATTATCACATAGAAAAATTATTCTAACCTGGATGCCCTGGGAATGAAGAAGGAAGGAGCCAAAACTCAGGGGGGATTGGTTTGATTCCAGACCATTCAAATAATCCTAGTAACTGTAACATAAAAGGAACAATAGCAAGTTAATATTTATAATTCATAGCTGAATATCTTTGTTTTCTGTAATATTGCAATAAAGTGTTCTTCACATAAATAACACTTTCAGGTAGTCTAGAACACTACTCTTTCCAAGTACAGGGTGGTTATGTATCCCCTCTTTCACCTTAATGGTGCGGTTTAAGTTTTACCAAGTGCTTAGATGCATTTGTATGAGTAGTTTTCTCCTTTAATTGTTGGAATAATAATATTAGTTTCCGCTTTTCATTATTGGAATCACTATCTGATTTGGTTGTAGGAATAGACAAATGGATTGCTCAAATAATAGTTGATCTTGATAGGATCTCATACTTCTAACTCAATTGGTGTCAACTCTATGAAAAAAAAAAAAAAAAAAGAAAAAGAAAAATGTCATTACCGAAAGCCAAAACTTTCCCAAAGAGGGTATATATGTTGCACCACCATGATCAAGAATCCATTTTTGAGCTCTTGCACAAGCATCGTCTTCATCAATATTTGGTTCTATTCCAAGTAAACGCATGCAAATGTAGCTGAAAACTGTACCCAACATGCTGCTGTGGCCTTCTACATGTATTCCCCACCCACCATCTTCATGCTGCACAGCATATAATATCATTCGATCTTTCACTATTTTGATGAGTTCCTTTCTCTTTTTCTAATATTTAAAAAATGTAAATTTTGCAACTAGTACTAAAAAAATAACTGAATTTTTTTAGCACCAAATAATTTGCTTGCAAAACAAGCAAATCATGATGCTAATAAACTCAGATTTTTTTTTTTTTGGCATAATTTCAAAACTCAAACCTTTTTCACTAATTTATATATACATAGTATGTATGTATGATTTAATATGATTAATCTCCATTGTTTTGAGAAAAACATACACACACACTCCATTGTTTCGAGAAAAATACACACACATACATATGTGTGTATATATATATAGAGAGAGAGAGAGAGAGAGAGAGAGATACTAGGCACTACTAAAGTATTGATACACTTGACAAATTGAATGAGTGATTGTATTATAAAATTATCTATTATAATTTATTATATCATTATTAATTATATTTGATTATAACTAAATGAGTGAAATCACATTTATAATAATCAACAAGTAAAATCACATTTACTTATTGTAATCAAATATATTTAATTGTAATATGATATAATAAAAATATAATAAATTATAATCAGTAATTTCGTAATACAATCACTCACTTTTTTTTATCAAATGTATTGATATCTTATATATATTGTAGAATGTATATATATAGATATATATATATATCTATATATATATAATCTTTAGTTTTATTGATTGAGGAATCATGGCTCCTCTAGACTCGCCACCCCGTCCGTTTAGTTATAACCCAAGGATGTCGACATGTATAGACTATGTAATGCCCCCGAATTGGGCCCAATTAGATCCAATTATTTAAA
>CM034464.1:27875360-27923075 GCA_019925255.1 Litchi chinensis | reverse complement strand
ATTAGATTAACATTATATTATTAACATTAGATTAACATTAGATTAATATTATATTATATTAACATTATATTATTAACTATAATGTTTAATTATAATGATTTGTTGGCAATTGGAAAATATAGAATGCAATACCATCAAATAAATAATGAGTAATAATAAAAGAATAATTAAATTTATTTATATACAATTTCTCCATCACTGTCTACAAACCATTTTCCAAAATTATTAACTTTATATATCGGCTTTGAGCACATATATATGTCTCTGACCATCTCTGCCCTCAGTGCAATGACATCTGCAACGGTCTCACATTTTCTTGATTTCCATGTACTCGTTCTCCGTTGCACAAGGTCGCGCACGTACATGGCCACATATGCTCCACAACTTGTCCTGTATATATCATAATATATAAACTATATACATTAAGATAATAATATAAACATATATTAACATTAACATAATTAAATATCATAATATATAAACTATGTATAATAATTAAGCTATAATTATATATTAATGTTAATCATAACATATAATATATAATTATAATGTAAACTCCTAGCTCCGACTTCTAAAGTCCCAACGTTAGAAATTCAGTTAGAGAGATAATATATAACTCTCTACGTTTAATTGATTTAATTTCATAGCCTCCGAAATTTATTCATTTAGAATACGATGAAATTCGTCGTATTAAAAAGTTTAGTAACGTCCCAATGAAAATCTAAGTCCAGAAATCCAAGATGTTAGTAAATGATAATCGAATTAAAATTCGATTAAAAGGAGAGAGTCAAAATTAATAAAATAAGCTTAGTTTTTTTTATAATTCAAGCTTGACGATCGAAGGAAAATGTTAATGAAATGAGAATTTAAAACAAGTATAGAGGGGCTAATATGAGAATTAAAGAAAGAAAATGAGAGTTTAATAAAATTAAAAAGAAATGGGATAAGATGCAATTAGTAAAAGTTGTTTATTATATAAACACCACTCAGCTGAAATTTTCAGCACAAAAACACAAAAAGAAAGAAGAATTAAAGCTGCCCGGAAAGTTAAAAACAAAGGAGAGGGGCAGCTGTGCATGACAAGAAAGAAATCAAAGGTTTAAGTGAAATAAAAAAAGAGTTGGGGCAAGGATGTGATTAAGAGAAGTTGATTAGTATAAATAAGACACTTGGGCTGAAATTGTTTCAGCAGAAAAGAAGCAGCCCCTTTCAGTCGAGAAACCGTGAGAACATTCGCGAGAGAGAGAGAGATCAGTGAGCAGACAGCCATGAACCGTGAGAGAGAGACTGAAATGAAGGAAGACCATGAGAAGAAGAAGTAACCAGTAGCTGGTCGTGCACCAGAGGAGGCAGCAGTAGCAGCGACAGAAGTAGATTCCAGCGCGTCCAGCAGCTCGCGCGAGGGCTGGTCGCGAGTCCGAGCAGAACCTGCAGGCTGGACGAGCAAGAGAGGGCTGGCTGTGACTACAGCTTACTGTCCAAGCAAGAGAAGAAGAGAAGGGGCCACCAGCAGCTGCTGGTCGTGGGAGAAGCGAGCAGAAAACAGACGCGACGGCAGAACACGAAGAAACTGCAGGGGCTGGTCGGCCAGGAAAGGAAAGAGAAGAGAGAGCACCCAAGCTGCCTTCCAAGCTCTTAATCCTCCTCCTAAGGCTCCTCTCAAGCTCTTCTTACTTCTTAGAACCATAAATCAAGTAAGAAATCAACTCACCTATCCTTTTACTTTGCTGAAAACTGAAATAGAAATGAAATGGTGACAGCTTGTGTGTTGTTGAGTTGTGTGGGAAGGTTTCTCTTCAAACTTTGATAGAACCTTAGGTCATTGAAATAGACAATTGAATGATGAGTTTTGAGTGTAAATGATGCATTGAAATGGTGTATATGGGCTGCCATATCCTTGCTCACAACAGAAACGGGAATTAGTTTTCTCACACTCCACCCATTTGACAAAATGTTTAAATGAATTTTGAGAGCTTTGGATGACAAAGTTATGTTTATGTGAGTGTTAAAGACTTGAAGAGCAGTAGATAGCCTTGAGTTTAGATGGTTTTGAACTCAAAATTTGGCATGAAAAAGCATAGAAAAGCATAGAGAGGCATGTAGAGATCAATAGAGCAAATTTGAAATTTTTGCAATCCCGAGTGGAATTTTTGACCTAGAGAAGACCTGACCAAAACTGACCTATATGGGGGTGTTCTACACCTCAAATGATGCCTAGGAACCATAGAAAACCATAGGTTTTGGAACGGATCGAATCCGATAAAAATTGTGCAAGTTATGTACGAAATAGCGCCGTTAGAGCTCTGAGAAGTGAAACGGCTATCCTAATGCAATTTTTATTGCATGGTTTGAGTTTGGTTCATCATTATAAGTTAAATGAAGCTTAGTTATGGAATAAAATCTAGCGTCGCTAACCCAAAACCAAGAGGTTGCAAAACGGGCACTTAATTGCGCCCGAAAGTGTCCAAAACGGACGTTTTCCTTAGATTTGACATAGCAAACGATGGAGTTTCTCGACGAAATTTTCCGGGCGACTTAGTTATGTGATAAGGAGACGCTAGAAAAAGGAACGGAGGTGAAACCATGGCTGGTTTCAATTCTGTTTTTTTGTGGTCAACCGTATAATTAAAAAGTTGACTTTTTGTTTTAAGCTTTTGGAGACCAAACGAAACATATGGGGTTGATCATAGGGGTCTAGAAGTAAAACTTTTACAAAGAAATCGAAGTTAGAGAGTTTCGGTTGAGTTAAAAACAAGTTAGGAGATTATATAGAGAAAAATGGGTCTTAATTGAGATTATTAACCTTGAAGTTGAGATTCTCAACTTTTCAAATTATCACTAGTAATGATGAGATCATGTTGCGTAGGTGACGAGCACGTGAGCGACGTCCAGGAGCCTCGTCGAGACGCTTGACGCGCGGCCTCGAGGTAAGTGGTTCGCCACTTAATAGCTTTTTAAATGGTCATGAAATTTCTTGATGATGTTAAATGACTATAGTAGCTATGTAATAAAGGAAATCGGAAATAATATATAATGATATAGTTAAAAGTTAAGCGTATGGATTCCGATGTAATCCATATGTTTCTAGAAAATGATTATGAGTTGTATGTAGAGAAAATGAACTAAGAAAGTTTTCAGAAGATGTAAAACTAGTGAGTTTTGTGCTTTTGCACTTGAAGTAATTGATTATAAAACCCATGTATATGCCTTAAGAGGTTATGAGAGTTAGCGCTACGTGACGACGCAGAAAATTCCGTCCGTAGTCGCTCAGAGTATAGAGAAATTAGCACTACGAGACGACGCAGAAAATTCCGTCCGTAGTTGCTCAGTTTCCTAGAAAATATAAGCGCTACGTTGCGATGCAGAAAATTCCGCACGTAGTTGGTTAATTAACAGTTAGCGCTACGAAGCGATGCAGTAAATTCCGCTCGTAGTTGCCCAGAGTTTTAGCACTACAATTGCGATGCAGAAAATTCCGCATTGTAGTTGCTCAGTGATAAGATTTAGCGCCCTACGTACGATGCAGTAAATTCCGTAACGTAGTGGTTGAGATACCTCAGTAAGCTTCACGTTGGCGTTAGTTTTAATCGCCCGTGATGGTTAGAATGTTTAAAGGATATACATGGGGGTTTTGAAAGAAATCACAAAACAAATGATAAATTGTCATGTTAGTGTGTGATATTATATCTTTGTTGCACTAACTTGTTTATTTATTTTGTAGCTATTTATATTTCATTGTGTGCTACCGCGGACGACAGGACGTCATCATTTTGTAGGGTATATATAGGTGGGCGATTTATGACATATGATGTAAAACTTTATGTATGAGATGAATATGTAATTGAGCAACATATATTCAGATTTTGAAATTGTATATTTGTAAATATTCATGCATTTCATATATATGATGCATCTAGATATATTCTACTTGAGTTTGTAAGTTTGTACTTATAAATTGAGAATTGAGTGTTGATGTGGCATGTTTGTGGAAATATGATGATGATTATTGCAAGTTTGAGAATAAAGAAGTTGGGAGGAATTGAGATTTTAGTCGAAGTGTAAATTTCTTGACAGGTAAATTTTGGTTTATCAAAAATGCAGCCGTTATGCTGCCGAAAATTTTATCAAAATATTTGAAATAGAATCGAGAAAAATTTTATCACTCCCAACTAGTTTAAAAGAAAACTGAATTTTTGAGTTTAAACGAGTAAACCGGTTAAAAGAAAGTTAGGGTTCGCTTCTTAGATTTCTTCGACCCGACAAGTCGGCCTTGATAAGTCCGTTGAAGTGCCCGGCAGGATCCTCCAGACAAGAGCATAGATAAGGTCTGGGAAGGGTCATGTCAATATTAATGTTAAACTATATACATTAAGATAATTATATTAACATTATATTATTAACATTATGTTAATTTATGTTTATGTTAATATATTAATATAAAGATAATTAAATATCATTAATATATATATATTAATTAACCTATAAACTTACTCACCCATCAGGTTGCTGGGGCACAACTGATCGTCCAAGACGTTGAACTTTCCACCGGACATCCACGGGTGGCATAACTACCTGTGTCTCCTCGTAAAATCCCACGAATCGCAACAAAATAGGCATCAAATGTACCAGCGACTCAAGTGGCTCTCGTCGATAGGCTATGTCAACATTTGCCAAGGGATCATACATTATGATTCTTTGCTCTCTAATGCGCACCTCACAAAGGACCCAGTGTTGTTGATTCAAGCTACACGGTAGCAACACCTGCATTTCAAAACGTTAGTACTATAGGACTAGAAGGGATAATCATATAATAAATATTAACGTTCGAACTACACTTATACTATCAACTCGCCACCACGGGACTGATGCGTCTATATGCCCACGACTGTACACAAGCCACTCTGAGGGTACATCAGCTGTAACTGAATCAAATGTTCTTTGTTTGCGGACGTAATGTAGGCTATAATGCGCTGTCATCATTGCCTGCATGATAAAAATTAAACATGTTACTACCAATCAACCGATCGTAATATGAAATTATAAATGCATAACTAACTTAAATGTAAATACTTACAAACAAAGAAGTGCCATGGACAGCGTATTTACGATCTGCCATCTCATTCCACCTTTTTTTCTTAGGCATATCAAATAAGAATCGATGTGCTCATTAGTCAACCAGTTGTCCACATCCTCGAGTGTGACCAATGTGGTTGGTATCACAAACCACCCACAACGATCAATCGAACGCCTACAATTAAAAAAAAAGTATTAAACATTATTATATATTTTCTTACATTACCAATAAGGATACAAAAATTAGAATATTTTTTTTTTGTTTAAATATACCTGAGATCCAATGTGGTTGCCGCTTTATATTCATTATAGACCACTTCCACGGGGTCTATAGACTCTACCACCTTCTCCTCCTGCTGTTGGATCACTTTCTTTTTCTTTTTCGCTGGCCCCGGATCCGTGTACGGTGTCTGTAGAGGTGCTGCTGGCTTTTTCTTTCGTTTGCCTCGTTCGTGCATGCTTTCATCCTGCAGCTGTAAGTAAATTAAAAACATGTATAATATTAATAATAACAATTATCTTTCAGAATGCAACACAATAGGGATACAAAGTCTACCTGGTCATGCTCACGCTCAGTGTCTGCAGCAGATACACCTCCTAAGTCCGTATGGGAGTGGTCACCCTGCTCCTCCTGCTGGGGTGACTGTTGAGGTGGCTACTGGTCACCCTGCTCCTCCTCCTGCTGAGGTGACCGATGAGGTGGCTGATGATCACCCTGCTCCTCCTCTTGCTGGGGTGACTGCTGAGGTGGCTGCTGGTCACCCTGCTCCTCCTCCTGATGGGGTGACGATGAGGTGGCTGCTGGTCACCCTGCTCCTCCTGCTGAGGTGACTGTTGAGGTGGCTGCTGGTCACCTTGCTCCTCCTCCTGATGGGGTGACCGAGGAGGTGGCTGCTGGTCACCCTGCTCCTCCTCCTGCTGGGGTGACCGATGAGGTGGCTGCTGCTCACCCTGCTCCTCCTCCTGCTGGGGTGACTGATGAGGTGGCTGCTGCTCACTATGCTCCTCCTCCTGATGGGGTGACCGATGAGGTAGCTGCTGGTCACCCTGCTCTCCTCTTCTGATGGGGTGACTGTTGAGGTGGCTGATGATCACCCTCCTCCTCCTCACGGATGGCTGACTGGCCTACATCAATAGGCGATTGACAGACACCCTCGTCCTGATGTGGTGGTGGTGGTGATGGGTAATACATGTGAAAGCTCCCACCATCATCATCATCATCGTCATCGTCGTCGTCTGGATCATGCCTAGCAACCGGAGGCATGGGAATATGTAAATGCTCTTCCACCCGTCTCAGCCTACTATCTATCTCCCTTACCATCTGAAAGGTTGTCTTTTGCCTCCTATCCATTTTACTTAACTTCTTATGGGTTATCTTCTGTAAATCCACAATAAACTCAAACAACCGCTTCACCTGTTTCATAGAATCATAAATATATATCATTTTACATACTACCCTTAATTTTAAAAAAAAAATGACAAAGTCTCCCCTGTTTTTGAGTATCCAAGAAAATACAACCTGCATATTTAAATAAATTACACTTTGTCTATCATATTTAGAGACTCCGTCTCTTTTTCACACTCCATACTACTACATAACATGTCCACATCTTTTGCATTTACTACAATTGAAATTTATTGAATAATTTTATTATATAAATAGAATATTTGTACCTCATAATCTACGTGCTGTACATCATGTGTCTTCTTTGTCCGCAACTCTGATAAGGTATCCTCTGATTCGGATTGCACGCTTCGGACGTCTTTAAGTGGCTGATCGTCACCCTCCACCTCATCATCATCCTCTCCCTCCACCTCCTCATCATCATCCTCTCCCTCCACCTCATCATCGACCTCTATCTCAGCCTCATCCTCTACACCATCATCATGGTCATCATCATCGTCATCATCATCATCATCATCATCATCACTCCCCCCGCCGTCATATTTATGTACTTCATCATGAACTATATGATTCGGATTAAACGATTTCCAATAATCCATCTCCCTCTCGGCGTCAGTAGGCTCCAAGGTTTGCCGAATGCCAACTATCTGCATTATATCAATATATTTAGTTATACTACAATTATATACTTAATATAAATAACGATAGTTATAACAAACAAATAATTGACACAAATTTAGGTTATGTTTGCCACTTACGGGGGGGAAATCATCTAGGCTGTGTATATTTGTGGGTGTTCTCTTCAATGATCGTCTCATACATCTTGGTAGATCGCTTTCCGGGTTCTGGGTCTTTTTTGATATCTTCTCCCGTAACACTGGGAACAACTCCACTAACCACCACTATAATGTAACAATGATTAAACAAAAAACATACATATAGTTAGTAATGGTCAGATAATATATAATGCAAAATTGATTAAAACATACATATAACCATATATAGTTAATGTAATAGAAGGAAGCAATAAATATTGAAAGTATTAGTTATACCTAAAATGCTAACACATAGCCATAAATATTAATGGTCTTTGGTGGATTTCTGACCCGCTCTTCATTAAGTGCCTTGTCGAGATAGTGTAACAAGACACTATAGCATAATGTGCCCCAAGGGAATGTCTTCCATCTCTCTGTACTCTCAATGAGGACCCACATAAATGGATAAATGCTAGCTCTATCATCCAGTCCCATAAAGAGATGGAAAGCAATCCCTACATTCGCCAACTTTAAAAGATCTTCATCATCTATCGGATCCTGCCCTGCACGGTCTCCCTCTCCTCTATCACTTTTTGCCTCAAGAAATGTGACCAACTCCCTCACCTCCGGCGACACTCCATTAAACATTCGCCCTAGGAGACCGTTTGGATCATTTGGAGCTATTTCGAAGATTTTATGGTCGATGCCCCCAAAAGAAAGTCCGGTCACCAATAAAAACTCTTGTTTCCCAAACCTATAGCTTCTCTCCCCAATTTCAAACCACCTCTCATCACGGCGTGCATCCGCTACATTTATTTCTCTAGCAAGCACCCACAAAATCACATAACCAGCAGCCGTATGATTAGTTATCCTCAAAATATGTCCGAACGGACATTCTGCTATGAACCGATCGTATAGCTTTCTTCTATTAATAACGGCAATTATCTTATTAACCAATCTTTGACCAATGTGTGTATTCCCACTCGTATGTCTGTCAATTGTGTGTGAACTATATTTATAGTCGAAATCCATCTGTAGGAAAGAAAAACAGCAAAAAAATCATCAGTAGCAGAATCGGTATTTGAACTGAATCGGTTTTTGAAGGCATCTGAAAAACCGGTTAATGAAATTGATCGGTTTTTTAAGGCATCTGAAAAACCGGTTAATGAAATCCATCGGTTTTTCACTAAGGTTTTCCACGATCGGTTTTTGAGATCGGTTTTCCACTTCGGTTTTCAACGATAGGTTATTCATTTCGGTTTTCCACGATCGGTTATCCGTAATCGGTTTTCCACGATCAGTTTTTCATTTGTTACCGAAATGAAAACCGATAATGGAAAACCGATCGTGGAAAACCGAAATGAATAACCGAAATGGAAAACCGATGAAAACCGATCTGAAAAATCGAAATGAAAAACCGATCGTGGAAAACCGATCTCAAAAACCGATCCGATCCCGACAATTCTTCTCTCGTCGGAATCTGCCATTTTCAACACAAACACGACCAAACACACTAAATCCAACCTATTCTAAACCTAATCATCTAAACTAACATCCATAACACAAACACACATTTCAAAATCCCAAATCTCAATCAAAACATACAACAAACATATCAAAATCTAACCTTCACACTTTCTGCAGGTTCGCCGGCGGTAGGAGCTGCTCGGGGAAGGTCGACAACGTCGCGGTAATGGCCGGAAACGTCGCGGGGAAGATCGGGTCGCGATCGGGTTCGGGTTCCGCAAAAACCGGTTGGTTTTGAGTGAGAAATCGATGGACTGTGGCTGTAGTCCATCGGTTTTGAGGTATATATATGAGGGGACTTAATTGTAATTTCACCATTCGGTTTTTCGTAAATTTTAAACTGTTCAGGGTTTTTTTGTAAAAATGTCCAGGGGTATTTTGGATAATTTGGGTATATCAAGCAATATATTTGTTTGAGGGGCTAAAAACAATTTTTTTAAAACTAGTGGGTAAAAACAAATTTTACCCTTTTTAAATGGGTATTTTTTACAATTTCCACAAAAACAAAAGTGTAATAATAAATAAAGTGGAAATTGTAAAAAATACCCATTTAAAAAGGTTAAAATTTTTTTTTACCCACTAGTTTTAAAAAAATTGTTTTTAGCCCCTCAAACAAATATATTGCTTGATATACGCAAATTATCCAAAATACCCCTGGACATTTTTACAAAAAAATCCTGAACAATTTAAAATTTACGAAAAACCGAATGGTGAAATTACGATTAAGTCCCCCCATATATATATGTCAAAACCGATGGACTACAGTCATACTCCATCGATTTCTCACTCAAAACCAACCGGTTTTTGCGGAACTCGAACCCGATCGCGACCTGATCTTCCCCGCGACGTTTTTGGCCATTACCGCGACGTTGTCGACCTTCCTCGAGCAGCTCCTACTGCCGGCGAACCTGCAGAAAGTGTGAAGGTTAGATTTTGATATGTTTGTTGTATGTTTTGATTGAGATTTGGGATTTTGAAATGTGTGTTGTGTTATGGATGTTAGTTTAGGATGATTAGGTTTAGAATAGGTTGGATTTAGTGTGTTTGGTCGTGTTTGTGTTGAAAATGGCCGATTCCGACGAGAGAAGAGTTGTCGGGATCGGATCAGTTTTTGAGATCGGTTTTCCATGATCGATTTTTGAGATCGGTTTTCCACGATCGGTTTTTGAGATCGGTTTTCCACCATCGGTTTTCCACCATCGGTTATTCATTTCGGTTTTTCACGATCGGTTTTCCACAATCGGTTATTCATTTCGGTTTTCGATCGGTTACGATCGGTTTTCCATTATCGGTTTTCATTTCGGTAACAAATGAAAAACCGATCGTGGAAAACCGATTACGGATAACCGATCGTGGAAAACCGAAATGAATAACCGATCGTGGAAAACCGAAGTGGAAAACCGATCTCAAAAACCGATCGTGAAAAACCTTAGTGAAAAACTGATGGATTTCATTAACCGATTTTTCAGATGCCTTCAAAAACCGATCAATTTCATTAACCGGTTTTTCAGATACCTTCAAAAACCGATTCAGTTCAAAAATCGATTCTGCTACTGATGATTTCTTTGCTGTTTTTCTTTCCTACAGATGGATTTCGACTATAAATATAGTTCACACACAATTGACAGACATACGAGCGGGAACACACACATTGGTCAAAGATTGGTTAATAAGATAATTGCCGTTATTAATAGAAGAAAGCTATACGATCGGTTCATAGCAGAATGTCCGTTCGGACATATTTTGAGGATAACTAATCATACGATTGCTGGTTCTGTGATTTTGTGGGTGCTTGCTAGAGAGATAAATATAGCGGATGCACGCCGTGATGAGAGGTGATTTGAAATTGGGGAGAGAAGCTATAGGTTTGGGAAACAAGAGTTTTTATTGATGACCGGACTTTCTTTTGGGGGCATCGACCATAAAATCTTCGAAATAGCTCCAAATGATCCAAACGGTCTCCTAGGGCGAATGTTTAATGGAGTGTCGCCGGAGGTGAGGGAGTTGGTCACATTTCTTGAAGCAAGAAGTGATAGAGGGGAGAGAGACCATGCAGGGCAGGATCCGATAGATGATGAAGATCTTTTAAAGTTGGCGAATGTAGGGATTGCTTTCCATCTCTTTATGGGACTGGATGATAGAGCTAGCATTTATCCATTTATGTGGGTCCTCATTGAGAGTACAGAGAGATGGAAGACATTCCCTTGGGGCACATTATGCTATAGTGTCTTGTTACATTGTCTCGACAAGGCACTTAATGAAGAGCGGGTCAGAAATCCACCAAAGACCATTAATATTTATGGCTATGTGTTAGCATTTCAGGTATAACTAATACTTTCAATATTTATTGCTTCCTTCTATTACATTAACTATATATGGTTATATGTATGTTTTAATCAATTTTGCATTATATATTATCTGACCATTACTAACTATATGTATGTTTTTTGTTTAATCATTGTTACATTATAGTGGTGGTTAGTGGAGTTGTTCCCAGTGTTACGGGAGAAGATATAAAAAAAGACCCAGAACCCGGAAAGCGATCTACCAAGATGTATGAGACGATCACTGAAGAGAACACCTACAAATATACACAACCTAGATGATTTCCCTCCCGTAAGTGGCAAACTTAACCTAAATTTTGTCAATTATTTGTTTGTTATAACTATCGTTATTTATATTAAGTATATAATTGTAGTATAACTAAATATATTGATATAATGCAGATAGTTGGCATTCGGCAAACCTTGGAGCCTACTGACGCTGAGAGGGAGATGGATTATTGGAAATCGTTTAATCCGAATCATATAGTTCATGATGAAGTACATAAATATGGCGGCGGGGGGAGTGATGATGATGATGACCATGATGATGGTGTAGAGGATGAGGCTGAGATAGAGGTTGATAATGAGGTGGAGGGAGAAGATGATGATGAGGTGGAGGGTGACGATCAGCCACTTAAAGACGTCCGAAGCGTGCAATCCGAATTAGAGGATACCTTATCAGAGTTGCGGACAAAGAAGGTACATGATGTACAGCACGTAGATTATGAGGTACAAATATTCTATTTATATAATAAAATTATTCAATAAATTTCAATTGTAGTAAATGCAAAAGATGTGGACATGTTATGTAGTAGTACGGAGTGTGAAAAAGAGACGGAGTCTCTAAATATGATAGACGAAGTGTAATTTATTTAAATATACAGGTTGTATTTTCTTGGATACTCAAAAAACAGGGGAGACTCTGTCAAATTTTTTCTAAAATTAAGGGTAGTATGTAAAATGATATATATTTATGATTCTATGAAACAGGTGAAGCGGTTGTTTGAGTTTATTGTGGATTTACAGAAGACAACCCATAAGAAGTTAAGTAAAATGGATAGGAGGCAAAAGGCAACCTTTCAGATGGTAAGGGAGATAGATAGTAGGCTGAGACGGGTGGAAGAGCATTTACATATTCCTAAGCCTCCGGTTGCTAGGCATGATCCAGATGACGACGACGATGATGATGATGATGATGATGATGATGGTGGGAGCTTTCACATGTATTACCCATCACCACCACCACCACATCAGGACGAGGGTGTCCATCAGTCGCCTATTGATGTAGGCCAGTCAGCCATCCATGAGGAGGAGGAGGGTGATCATCAGCCACCTCAGCAGTCACCTCATTGGTCACCCTATCAGGAGGAGGAGCAGGGTGACCAGCAGCCACCTCATTAGTCACCCCAGCAGGAGGAGGAGCAGGGTGACCAACAGCCACCTCATCGGTCACCCCATCAGGAGGAGGAGCAGGGTGACCAGTAGCCACCTCAGCAGTCACCCCAGCAGGAGGAGGAGCAGGGTGACCAGCAACCACCTCAACAGTCACCCCAGCAGGAGGAGGAGTAGGGTGACCAACAGCCACCTCATCGGTCACCCCATCAGGAGGAGGAGCAGGGTGACCAACAGCCACCTCAGCAGTCACCCCAGCAGGAGGAGGAGCAGGGTGATCATCAGCCACCTCATCGGTCACCCCAGCAGGAGGAGGAGCAGGGTGACCAGCAGCCACCTCAGCAGTCACCCCAGCAGGAGGAGTAGGGTGACCACTCCCATACGGATTTAGAAGGTGTATCTGCTGCAGACACTGAGCGTGAGCATGACCAGGTAGACTTTGTATCCCTATTGTGTTGCATTCTGAAAGATAATTGTTATTATTAATATTATACATGTTTTTAATTTACTTACAGCTGCAGGATGAAAGCATGCACAAACGAGGCAAACGAAAGACAAAGCCAGCAGCACCTCTACGGACACCGTACACGGATCCGGGGCCAGCGAAAAAGAAAAAGAAAGTGGTCCAACAGCAGGAGGAGGAGGTGGTAGAGTCTATAGACCCCGTAGAAATGGTCTATAATGAATATAAAGCGGCAACCACATTGGATCTCAGGTATATTTAAACAAAAAAAAATGTTTTTAATTTTTGTATCCTTATTGGTAATGTAAGAAAATATATAATAATGTTTAATATTTTTTTTTTGAATTGTAGGCGTTCGATTGATCGTTGTGGGTGGTCTGTGATACCAACTACATTGGTCACACTCGAGGATGTGGACAATTGGTTGACTAATGAGCACATCGATTCTTATTTGATGTGCCTAAGAAAAAAAGGGTGGAATGAGATGGCAGATCGTAAATACGCTGTCCATGGCAGTTCTTTGTAAAGGTATATTTATTAATTATTACTAATATTATATGAATATTAATAAATGATAAAATTAATATTTAATGATTTTAAAGTAATGATATAGTTTGTAATAAAATTATACGCTCCCTAATCTATATAATATATTTAAATATAACGATTTATATAAATAATTCATGTAAAGGGAAATAAAATGAACATACAAATAGAAATAAAATCAGCCCAAGAAAAAACCGGTTTTTAGGAGTACATGAAAAACCGATACCGATTTTTGAAGACCCCTTAAAAACCGATCCACACTTGGCGTGCTGAAACAAGTGGTGGCAGTGGATCGATATTCGAGGATGCATGGAAAACCGATACCGGTTTTTCAGAGTTACTCAAAAACCGATCGACATACCTCTACGTTGGGAAACGAAAGGCAACTTGATCGATTTTTCAACATATCTGGAAAACCGGTACCGATTTTCCAGGCATCGTGAAAAACCGATTTTAATGGTTCCGAGATGATATGAAATGAGCCAAAAACAGTACACATGGAATAATAATTTATACAGCTGTATTAATACATAATTGAGTAATTAATATAAAAATGTTTACATAAAACATGCATAAACAAAATGTCAATCAATTGCTAATCATCATTTCCGTCAGTAGCCATTTGTGGATCAGAAGTAGGAAACCGTAATACACATCGACGTTGGTTGTGTCCAGTCTCATGACACAAGCGACATCTTCGAGAACGTGGCTCATTTTCAGTAGCATTTGAACTCGTTCCAACATTCGCATCCACTTCTGCGCTTGTCCCTTCACTGATAGAAGTTGGGGGGTTAGGGCAACGAAGACGGTTGTGTCCCCTTTGACCACATCTTCCACACTTTTTTCGACGAGGATCTTCCCCAACTGAAGGAATCCGAACCTCCTTCGGCCTACCTGCTTGTCTTTTACCTTTCGGTGGTAATACAACCATACTTCTAACTTCCGCTGAAACATTCCAACTAGCCAATTTAGGGACGGGATTAATCGGACATGCATATGCAACTTTTAGCCACTTTACGCTATAGTACTGACTGCAAAGTGTATCACAACTGACGCCCTTGAACCTGACATGTATCAACAATTTAAGTGTTATGCTATGACATGAAATACTAAAAAAAACAATGTATAATTACCATACCTGGCCACAGCACATGCATGAACACATGGCAACTAATCAAGGTTCCACTGCTTACACGTACATGTGTGCTGTTGAATGTCAACCATCGCATCTCCTTTGCTATAATGTATGACACTGTAATGATACGGTTCTGCAATGAGATATACGCTACCTTCCGTGGATAAATCTTTTGCCAACATGATACAATCGTATGCTGTGGTAGTAACATACGTTGTGAGTTTCTCAGCAGCAACACGTCTATTATTAAACCATCTCTGCAATACATTTCTTACATATTCATGTGCAGTTGTTATTGGCAAACGACGTGCTTGCATCATGCAATTGTTAAGCGACTCTGCAATATTGGTAGTCATCATTTTATATCTTCTTCTTGGACAATGTGCTCATGACCACCTGCTCACTCTAGCCTTAACCAAAGCTCCATGTGTGGTCGGATGCAATGCACGTATTTCTTCCAATATTCTGTTGCATTCATTGGGCACATAAGAGTATGCTGCATTGTAAAATGCATTTTCCACATCCGAACGCTTTTTACACTGTTGCTTAAGGTTTTGCCACAAGTGGAAAAAACATAACACATGTGGGACTTCAGGAAAAGCTGCTTTCATCCTATTCGATATGCTCTTATGACGATCCGATACGATCACCAACTCGTCTGACACCCCGATTGCTCTTCTCAACCTTTTTAGGAACCAAGTCCACGAATTGTCTGACTCTCCGTCAGCAAATCCAAAGGCGATGGGATAAATCATCTCCGACCCATCTTTGCACGCAGCAAAAAAAATCACCCCTTTATATTCACCTTTCAAATGAGTGGCATCAATAGCAACAACCGGTCTCATGTAAGACCGAAAACCCTTAATAGAAGCTCCAAGTGCAACGAACGAATACAAGAACCGATTGTTTTCATCTGTCTTAATTGCTGTCATTGTGCCGGGGTTTGAAAGTTTTAACATCTCGAAGTAGGACGGAAGCTGTTGATATGATTCATCCGCTTGCCCATATGCTAGTTTCTTTGCATATTGTAAAGCCTTCCAAGTTTTACTATATAAGATTTGCACTCCATATTGCTCTAGCATTTCTCCAACCAAACGATTAGGTGTATAAAGATCTCTTCCCACCTTTCCTACATACAATTTTCCGATCACAATAGCCTTCACACTCTTCATATGTGATTCCATGGCTGTTTGACGACACGTGTGTTCCGCTACATAATTCAACACAAACCACATTGAACAACCCTTTCTGCATCTTGCACGAACACTAAAGCTACAAGTTTTATCTTTACAACCGGCTTCAAATCGCTCCGTGTCCGAACGTTTAACCCAATATTCAAACTTAGCTTTCAGAGCATATTCGCTAATAGCTATAATCATTTCTTCTTTACTAGTAAAGAATGCTCCTTTATACAACGTACCACATTGGTAGACAGTTGACGTAGCACTTGAAGTAGCTTCAATGTCCCCCAATTCTACACTAGGAACAATCCAGTATGGTTGTGAAGGATTGTTCTGAAATTGTAAACCTAAAAATCTTATTTCTGGAAACTCTTCTTCTTCTGCGACATCATCAAATCGAGTTTCCTCTTCATCACTATCTCCGGTTTGTTCTTCATCACTATCTCGTATTCCATCACCATTATCATCTGTGTCTTCATCTTCATCATCAATACCATAATTCGTATAGTCATCATTAACGTCACGAATGAGACTTTCAACCGATGTAAATGGGGTGATAGAAGTATTAACTTGATTGCTCCCAATGCTTGAAGTGAGATAAAAATGACTTTCAACCATATGTGGATTTACTGGTCTATCCATATTTGCCTCGTCATGTCTTATGTCTGGAATTGAATCAGTGACAAATGGACGAACGGTATGCCTACTAACCCCAGCTCCAAAATCTCTGGCAATCTTATCGATATAAATCTCTTTAACATCAATATTTTTTATCGCCATCAAACCAACAACACCAAGATTGGACATGATACGTATCTTTTTAACCTGACCATTTGTTGTACTTTGTAGTAAATAATATATACGGATTTCCCACCTTTTTCTATCAATAGCAGCCTCTCTGTATACAACATCCACCAATGATGAAAAACTACTATTTTTGTGGACCCCACACATGATCGACTCCCCTCCAATGTAATTACATCCATTCCACTCTCCGTCAAAGTTGATTACAACGGTCTCTTGAGCCATTCCTGCAACATTCAAATCAAATGATAATTAAATCTCATTTCAATAGGGTAATATTACAAAATATAATCATATCGAATCATATTCAATACATAGCAACACAAACATATAAAAAAACCATTAAAAAGGTGTTAAATTCGGTTTTTCAGTGAAGTTATCGGTTTTTCAGTCTCTCAAAAAACCTTAATTCGGTTTCAGTTTTTCAGCCACTGAAAAACCGGGATCGATTTTTCAGTCACTGAAAAATCAAGATCGGTTTTTCAGCTCGGTTTTTTAGCCACTGAAAAACCGGGGAAAACCGGGATTGGTTTTTCAGTAACCGGGGCTCTGAAAAACCGATCCCACAGAGTGGAAAACCGATTATCGGTCACGAAAAACCGATTTCGTCGCAGATTTTACATATTTCGTCGCAGATTTCATAACATTTAGATCTCATAACCAATTCATTCTTATAGTCTTTTAGCTAGCAATATGAACAAAACAACCTAAAAACCAACAAAAAAAAACTCATACATTACCTTTCAAACTCAAATGGAAGAAGAATCTTCAAAACCTTCAATGGTGTAAACCTTCAATGGATCCAAAAACTTCAATGGTTGAAGAAGCTCGAATGACTAATCCCCTCAATAAATTATTTTTCAGCTGCAATGGATCTCAAAAATCTTCGTAATTTTCGTAATTTTCAGCTGCAATGGAGAAGAAGATGGAAAAGGGAGACTATTGGTAGGAGAAGGAAGAAGGTTATTTTCATAATTTCATATTTGGGCATTTTAGTCATTTTAACTTAAGGGTATTTTGGTAATTTCATATTTGGGTATTTTAGTGATTTTAACTTAAGGGTATTTTAGTAATCTTGGGTATACAATAGAAATAGTTTGTTTGGGAGGTTAAAATCAAATTTTTTTAAATAATTGGGTAAAAACAATTTTTTTTTTTATTTGGGTAAAACTAATAAATCTCCCTTTGTTTTTTATATATATATGCAATTAATTTTGATTCATACCGTTCAAGCGGTTCAGATAAATAGTTGTATTTTTGTCACATTGCGGTGTCGATTGTCCGCTTATTTTATTTTATCTTGTTTTACTTTTTTATTTGGGGGAAGGACAAAAGTGGCATATTTAAGTAGTGACTTAACATTTGTGTCCCTGTCCCTTAAAATGTAACAATAGGGGCTCAAATGATATATAAAAGTACGAAAATACCCTTCCAGTTAAAATGTGGTTTTGAAAAAAACCTGTTCCCCCCAAAAGCAGACCTTGAAAAAAACCTTTTGCCTCTCGTAAAAAACCTTTTGCCTCCCAAAAAAAACCTTTTGGCTCCCAAAATCAACAACAACCTCTGCCTCCCCAAAAATCAACACCCGTCGTCGTCTGTCCGCACCGTGCACAGAGCCACGCAGCGCCGTCGTCGTCGTCTGCCCTTTGCCATCGAGTTGTCTGTGTCAGCCTTGCATGCGCGGCCACCGAAAACTCATCTCCTCGGTGTGAAAGTCGAACTCGTTGCCTCCCCCACCGTTGGTCGCTTTCGTCGTTCCCTTCCTCAGGCGGAGCCGCTGTGCCCCTGACTTCGTTTGGTCACTCGCAGACGAGAGTTTGTTTGGTCGCTACGAAACGCGAAGCCCCTACCTCCCCCTCTATTGGCCGCGACTGTCTACCTTCCTCACACAGAAACTGGTACATCACACAACTTGTATTTCAGATTTTTGAAGCATAGTTTGGCTTGAGTTCTACATTGCTGTCCAAATTTGGCTTTGCTTCATGTTTCGAACTTTACTTGTAATATGGAAGTTTGATTCTTTACTCTGTTGTGATCAATGATTTGTAAAAATGAGTTATGAAAGTGACTAAAGGTGTAAGCTTTGTCTTTGTTGAATGAAACTGATTTATGTTTTTGAAGTAGTGATGGAAATTGACAAATGGGGTATTCGTTTTGTGTGACATGTACTACTTGTCAATTTTTATAACAAAATCGAAACAATAATCTGTGTTCTTCTATATTCTGAACTTGGAAATCAGAACAGACTTTGAAACCAAGTAGAACATGCTTTGAAATCAGAACATGACTAGTGTTTCTAACACAAGTGGTGTCATTGGTTTATGGAGGAAATCGGTATCCAAAACACTAGTCACACCAAGGTGCGAGTGTTAATAATACTAGTTATGTCGGTGTGATTAATGGTGCTGTGGATATATGCAAAAAGCTAGTAGCCAAAACACTAGTCACACCAATCTGACTAGCATTAATAATGCTATTCAGCTCGGTGTGACTAGTGGTGCCATGAGTTGATGGAAAAAAATCAGTAGACAAAACACTAGTCACACCAAGGTGACGGGTGTTAGTAACACTAGTTACTTGGGTGTGACTAGTGTTTTGCAATTGGTTTTTTTCAATCAACTCATGGCACCACTAGTCACACCGAGCTGAATAGCATTATTAACACTCGTCGCCTTGATGTGACTAGTGGTGCATTAGGTTGATGGACAAACCAGTAGAGAAAGCACTAGTCACACCAAGGTGGGGAGTGTGATTAATGCTAGTTCTGTCTGGGTGTGACTAGTGGTGCATTAGGTTAGTGGACAAATCAGTAGAGAAAGCACTAGTCACACCAAGGTGGGGAGTGTGAATCATACCAGTTCTGTCTAGGTGTGACTAGTGGTGTATTAGGTTGATGGAAAAAAGCAGGAGCAAAACCACTAGTCACACCAAGGTGGGGAGTGTGAATAATACAAGTTCTGTCTGGGTGTGACTAGTGGTGCATTAGGTTAATGGACAAACCAGTAGAGAAAGCACTAGTCACACCAAAGTAGGGAGTGTGAATCATACCAGTTCTGTCTGGGTGTGACTAGTGGTGTATTAGGTTGATGGAAAAAACCAGTAGCAAAACCACTAGTCACACCCAGACAGAACTGGTATGATTCACACTCCCCACCTTGGTGTGACTAGTGCTTTCTCTACTGGTTTGTCCATTAACCTAATGCACCACTAGTCACACCCAGACAGAACTTGTATTATTTACACTCCCCACCTTGGTGTGACTAGTGGTTTTGCTCCTGCTTTTTTCCATCAACCTAATACACCACTAGTCACACCCAGACAGAACTGGTATGATTCACACTCCCCACCTTGGTGTGACTAGTGCTTTCTCTACTGGTTTGGCTAATATAGTTTACTTTCTATGTTATCAATTAAGGTAAAGAGCTTGCAATTAATACATATATATTTTTATTTGTTTGCAGATGGAAGACATTAACTATGATCAATTTTTGAAGATATCTAGATCAGAATGGGTATCAAGGAGGTCGATTAACATGCACTCCAAGTTTGACGTGATAGGCTTGATTGAAAATATATTGCGTCGGGAAGGGGAGTACGAACTAGCTGAAGAAACAGTTTTCAGGTATTTATTAAAAATACCTGCTCAACACATGTTTGCTGCCCGGTTGATTCAGCAATTACTTCAAAGAGAAATTAATTTGGAAGAAGCAAGTCCGCATGAGATGTGGTTTTCCATTGGGGGCAGGAAGAGTAGGTTTTCCCGTGTTGAGTTTTGTCTAATGACCGGATTACGTTTCGGTCCATTACCTGATATTATTCAACGACCATATGTCATGGTACCTGGGGGGATACACGATCGATACTTTGATGGGAAAATACCATTGCTGCTTTCCGAGATACACAACCATCTTGCCACCAAGGAATTTCACCAACAAGGAGATTGTTTGAAGATGGCCCTTGTGTTGCTAGCAAACATCGTATTATTTGGGCAACTTTCGAAGGGCAAAATGACATTATGGTTGTTAATGTTGGTAGAGAATATAGAGGAGTGGAATGCATTTCCATGGGGACATTATGTTTTCAAGTTAACGCTGTACTATTTGAGAACAGCGGTTGGAAAACGTAATTATTATGGGTTTCCTTATGCTTTACAGGTTGGTTTTTATTTGTTTTGTTTCATGTCTTGATGTATATTTTATATGTTTATATTTTGTATTATAATATTGAACTTGTAGTCATTTTTGTATTTACAGATATGGGTGATGGAGAACATCCCATCAATGAGAGAAATGTTAGCTACTCGGGTACCGAGTGTTAGATACCCAAGAATGTTGAAATGGAGTTTCAATCGACGCCCAAAAACTTTTCAGCAGCAGCTTAAACAAATAGAGGAGCGTGAAGATGTAAGTTTGAAAAACGGTTATTATATTTTACCAGTTTTGATTGTTTCTAACATTTGAATATATTGGTTATAGTTTGTTCCAGTTCGTGAGTTGTTCAGACCAAAGAGGGAGGAGACCCGCCAAGATTACTGGAAGGGTATTAAGATCAGTTTGGATGAAGGTGTGGAATTTGTTCCACTCACAGTAGTGGATACTGATGAAGGTGATAATGATGCCAGTGTGAATAGTCCAATACATCGTCGTGAGAGACAGAAGAAACGGTCGCGCACTTCATATCCATCTCCCCCCACCCCCCCAGCAGCAGAGGACTCAATACCATCGAATATGTCTGCAGAAGTTAGTACATTTCATAAAACCATTATTACGTAAAAGCTCATGTTTTTTTTTATCATTTGAATATCATTGTTCTTCTATGTAGGGATTGGAGAAATTAATGGAGTTAGTGAAGAATGTGATGGAGGAAATCCCGCGACGTATGGAGGACTATATCGATAAAAAGTTGGAGGCATTAGAGGGTCGATTAAATGATCGTATTGATAAAGCATTTGAAAATCGTCAGCAATATTCAGCTGATCAGGTATGTGCACAATAGTGTCAGTTAGTATGCTTTTGTAATGCTCGCATGTTCGTCGAATATAACCAACTTTCGTTGAATTAGGGGTATCATAATTATACATTCTCTACACATGGGATGCAAGATGATGTCCAACCTGCCCAGTTCACTTCCTTTGTCGCACAATCAGTTCCTACAAATGCAGCAGTGACTCCCCCACCTACTGTTGTGACACATCAACCAAGTCCATTTAGAGAATCACATGACGCATGTGGTTCTACTGAGGAGGCACAATCAGGAGGGCTACAAGAGGTCCCAAATAAGGAGGTGCTGCATGTTTATGAAAAAAAGGGAAAAGGAAAGACAACGAAGGATAGTCAGGGGTTGTTGGCAAGTCAGTTGGAGGAATTGTACGGTGAAGGTTTTAATCTTGACAGTGTTGTTAATATGATGGCGGAGGATGTCTAAGTGGGTGATGATAATGATGTCATATTTGCGGATGCTCCCCGTCCGGAGACACAGGCTGATCGAACTGTTAGAGTAAAGATTGCATCAAAATATTGTGCTTCTCCGTACATCAATCCTTGGGCAACAGAGTCTGCAATACTGTCGCAGAAGAAAAAGGAATATATTATCTTCAAGAAAGCAAAAAAGAGTGCAGCCCTGTGAGTATATTTATGATTTCTCTTCAATACAAGTCAATTTGAAGGTTTGTTTATTAATGATTTATATTTATATTCATTTAGACTGAATATTGGCACCGAGTTGTTTGCGGATTGGTCGTTCTTTGTTGAGTTAGAGAAGCCGAAAGTTTGGATGACAAATGAAGTGAGTAACTCGTTTAATATGTCAGCATTGGCTTTATCTTTGAAATATGTTGCCAACTTTTATGTATAAGTTTACTTTTGTTAATTTGTGTGGAATTGTTTTCGTTTGAATACAGCACATTGATGGGATTCTAGCACTTTTTGGCAAGCGGAGAAACGAGTTCCCCAGTCTATTTGTTGATAATATTGTAGTATTGTGTGTTGATTTCTTTGTAAGTTTAGGGTCTTATTACATTTAATTAGAATTTATTATAACATTGTTGTACAATCTAATTTGTTGTCACATGTTATGGTATAATTTGCAGTCAAAATTGTCAGAGGCTTGGAAGGAAATTCATCCAAATGTGCAAGAACCATTTACTGGTCAATTTGATCCATTATCGTTCAATGCCCCTGATGATTGGATACTATATGGTAGCGGAGAAAAGCCGGCATGGGGGAAGAGATGGACACTTGTAAACACAGTAAGTATGCCTTTATGACCAAACACAATGTTTTGTCACCATGGTTTCTTGTAATTTTTTGTTGTTTCTTATGCAGTTGTTAATTCCGTGTGCGGTTGGATCTCCTGATGGTCATTGGATCTTATGTAAGGTAGATTTATCACAGTGGAGTATTGTTATATATGATTCATTGTCATATAAGATCCCAGCCGAGTCGACATATAGAGAGAACCAGGTGATGCCTTTGCGGTACTTGTTGCCTTCTGTGTTAGCAAAGTCAGGTTATTTTGAGGAGAAACACATGGAGAGGAGAGGGGACTGCTTTAGTGTACAAACCATGAACCATAAAAGCATACCAACTCAGAAGGATGACAGTAGTTGTGGTGGATTTGTATGTAAGTATGTCGACTGTATCATTAGGAAAGGTGTATCATGGAATTGGCGGCTATCGGACATTCACAAGATGAGAAGGGAATACGCCTTTGCCATATTTTGTAATGCTGTTGAGGCCAATGACATGTAATTGGGCTTTACATTGCCACATTCATATATCAACATGTATATATATATATAAAGTTATTTACAGCTCCAACGTTACCTTTGTGTTTTTTGCTTAAATATTTTGTGTGATATTTGAGGTGTTATGTTAAAGTTGGGTTATCCCTTTTATAATCTTGAAAACCAGTGACCAAATTTTCATTTATATTTTTTCTAATTTTCTGGAATTACATACCAGTCCTCAGCACCTGTGGAGCTCACTGAAGCAGAAACAGAATATGCAGTTAATGTTGTTAAGCACATTTTTGATAGGCATGTTGTGTGACGAGTGTGATTAATACCAGTTCTGTCTGGGTGTGACTAGTGGTTGATTTCACTGATGGTCGCTTAAACCAGTAGAGGAAGCACTAGTCACACCAGTGTGACGAGTGTGATTAATACCAGTTCTGTCTGGGTGTGACTAGTGGTTGATTTCACTGATGGTCGCTTAAACCAGTAGAGGAAGCACTAGTCACACCAGTGTGACGAGTGTGATTAATACCAGTTCTGTCTGGGTGTGACTAGTGGTTGATTTCACTGATGGTAGCTTAAACCAGTAGAGGAAGCACTAGTCACACCAGTGTGACGAGTGTGATTAATACCAGTTCTGTCTGGGTGTGACTAGTGGTTGATTTCACTGATGGTCGACCACTAGTCACACCCAGACAGAACTGGTATTAATCACACTCGTCACACTGGTGTGACTAGTGCTTCCTCTACTGGTTTAAGCAACCATCAGTGAGATCAACCACTAGTCACACCCAGACAGAACTGGTATTAATCACACACTGGTGTGACTAGTGCTTCCTCTACTGGTTTAAGCAACCATCAGTGAAATCAACCACTAGTCACACCCAGACAGAACTGGTATTAATCACACTCGTCACACTGGTGTGACTAGTGCTTCCTCTACTGGTTTAAGCGACCATCAGTGAAATCAACCACTAGTCACACCCAGACAGAACTTGTATTAATCACACTCGTCACACTGGTGTGACTAGTGCTTCCTCTACTGGTTTAAGCGACCATCAGTGAAATCAACCACTAGTCACACCCAGACAGAACTGGTATTAATCACACTCCCCACCTTGGTGTGACTAGTGTTTTTGCTACTGATTTTCAAGATTATAAAACATAGCACAAGTTAACTAGTGACAACAGAACCTGTTTTCATACAAATCCTTAAGAATGTCACTACTGTGATTAACAAGATCACCAAACACAGACACAAACTAGTTTATTAGTAAATGAAGATAGTTTTGCATTTGTTACAAATCAAAACAACGATATTTGAACAACCAAAATACAAGGTTATTGTTGACATTGTTCTGGTACAGTGGGTCGGAGAGCATTCTTACAAGTCTTGCTATTGTGTCCTACTTGATGGCAGGTCCGACACTTTCTTTGTCTTCTTACTTGGGTAACAGATGCTTCACTATTGTTCATAGGGGGTCGTTGAGATGGATGTGGATTACGACAGTTTTGTCGATAATGGCCTTTTTGCCCACAATGGGAGCATTTCAAAACCCTTCCGCTATTCTCGCCAGCAGATGGAATCCTTTTCTTTCTAGGCCTGCCAGCTTGCGAACGCCATGGTGGTGGTAAAACAATCATGTTTTGGATGTGTTCTGGAACTGTCCATTCATCTGGGTCAGGAACCGGGAAGATAGCACCAGCATATGCAGCCAATAGATTGGGTGTTTTGTAACAGTCGGATATGTAGGGGATGAATGACCTATTACAATACCTGTACAACCGAAAACAATATTAAACTTTTATTCTACAATTAGAGCAAAACCTCGTAAATATTATGGTCTTACCTTAGCACCGCAAGTGCATGTGAACATGGTAAAAGATCCATCTGGAATGCCACACAAGTACACGTCCTTTCGGTTAGATTGACAACGGTCTTCCTACTCCCAACCTTTACAGCATACTTGCTATCATCGATTGGTGTGACCGTGTAAGTTTGTGAGTCTCTAGTATACTCTGCAATTTTCTTCTCTGCCCATTGTGTTATCTCTGCTGATATTTTTTCTGCATTCTTCCGGCGGTCATAAAACCATCTTTGCATCATACCCCTTATATACTCAACCAAAGTCGTTAATGGATATTGGCGAGCTTTAACCAAGCATGAGTTCATGCATTCAGCAATGTTGGAAGTTAAAATCCAGTAGCGCCTTACTGGAGACATTGCCAATGCCCATCTATGTGGTCCAAGTTCGATTAATTCTCTATGCGCCGTTGGGTGTATTTTGCTAAGGTCTTCCATCATGCCCCAAAACTTGGATTGACGATAACACCTTGATGCGCGATGGAATAATCCGGTGACAGTCTTATTTTTGTACAAATTTTTCACATTTTGTGTCATGTGATACATGCAAAGGCCATGATGTGCATCGGGGTACACTTTTTCCATCGCTACTTTAATTCCAAGATGCCGGTCGGATATGAACATGCAATTCTCTGGACACCCAATTACATTTCTCAACTTTGTTAAAAACCATGACCATGATTTCTCATCTTCAACATCCCCAAATCCAAATGCTAAGGGATACACTTGCTCGTTTGCATCTTTACACGCCGCAATGAACATAATCCCACCAAATTTCCCTTTCAAATGTGTTCCATCAATGGCAATAACTGGTCTAATCACTTGACGAAACCCAGATATACTAACACCATAAGCAATAAACATGTATAGAAACTGGTTGCTGTCATTTGTCTCAATGTTTGTGACTGTACCTGGGTTAGCTAACTCCAACTGATAACAATACGCAGGCAACTGTTCAAATGACAACTCTGCAGACCCAAAAACGTTGTCTTCAGCATGATCTTTGGCTCTCCGACATTGATTATATGGCAAAATAACTCCATAATTAACTTGAATTTCTGCCTGGATTTCTTTGGGTTTCATGCTTTGACCACTGACTTGCAATTTCGGAGTGATAAGGTCTCCGATTAATTTTGCACTCACTTTCCTGCACCGTCGATGTACACTATCAAGCGAACAACAATGTTGTTTTCGGAATTTTCGCACCTCCCATTGGTCTCCAATCTTTGTTTTGATGGCTACAAGCTGAAATTTACAATTCTTATCCTTGCACCTAACATCATAACGGATGTTGTTTGATTTCTTGACCTTTTTACAAAAACCTTCCTTCAATGCATACATCTCTACAGCTTTACCCATATCACGCTTTGAAGGAAATATTTTCCCTCTGAAGAAATGATGGTCTTCTCTTTCTGACACTTCAGTGGCGATTGTACGAAATGCGGAAAGATCTATTCCAGGGATGCACCATTCACTAGCTACTCTTTGTTGCGTGTTATTATCATCATTGGCTTGACGGAAACACCCACTGCCATCATCCCTAACATCGCGAACATTATCATGATCTATATCACAATCCTTATCACGAACATCATGATTAAATCCACCACCACTGTCAGCATCACCACCTAAATCTTCTGCCATAACTGCATGTCGGCTTCCTCCATCTCCTCTAAAAATATTAGTGGCTATAGGAATGCTTTTAGCTGGACGATAGTAGTCCGAAAACTCATCTGAGTCAATGTCATCCAAGCAATATTCTGTAGAATGATTATACTCACTGTCATTTAAGTTATACTCACCGTGTGAATCAACATTATCTTCTTTTTCTTCATCATTGTCATCATCATCATCATCATCATCATCATCATCATCATCATCATCATCATCATCTTCATCTATGTCTTCACATTCATCTTCAATGTTACGATCCTCATGGATTGGAACTTCGTTGCTTGACGAAACAGACTTGAATTGAGAAACTAATTCAACAAAGCTTTGGTGTTGTGGCTGGTTTATTAATTGGATTTGTGATTGGCTTGATAATTGGATTTGCGGTTGGATTGGTAGCTGTATGAAGATTGGTGGTTGAAGTTGTTGTCGGATTGGTAATTGAACATTTCCTTTATCTCTTAGACAGTCATTTAGATTGTTTGGAACAACAGATACGTAAACTTCAGGATTTTTCTCATGTAGCCAGAAAGACACAGCTTTATCAGTTGTTAATTTTGGAATGGCAGGCCTACCGGAAGTCTCCACCAATATGTGTAAGTCAAATGTACTCTTTGTTATATCAACTCCAACAATATTCTCAACGGTCTTCTTTAAGTCATCAAGCGTCGCATTCGTAGAAACAAATGCTATTTCTGATTCACCACCCTCATACTTATAACCAATCCATTGTCCACCATGGGTGACTATAATTCTAGTTTCGTCCATATCACTGTAAACAAATAAATGATCGAATTTATTAATGGAGGACTAAATCAAGACTAGCAATATATCATTACTCATACTTTGATACAATTAAGTAATTAAACGACTAAATAAATGTTCATAATATGACACTAATAGTGACGCCAAGGTGATATGCATTAATAACACTAGTTACCTCGGTTTGACTAGTGTTTTGACTACTGTTTTTTTTTTTTTCCATAAACCTATGATACCACTAGTCACACTAAGGTAACAAGCGTTATTCACACTCGTCACCTTGGTATGACTAGTGTTCTAGCTACTGGTTTTTTCTTCAAGTCATGACACCATTACTCACACCAAGGTAACTAGCATTATTAACACTCGTCAGCCTGGTGTGACTAGTGTTTTGCCTACTGCTTTTTTTTTTTTCCATAAACCTATGATACCACTAGTCACACTAAGGTAACAAGTGTTATTCACACTCGTCACCTTGGTATGACTGGTGTTCTAGCTACTGGTTTTTTCTTCAAGTCATTACACCATTATTCACACCAAGGCAACTAGCATTATTAACACTTGTCTGCTTGGTGTGACTAGTGTTTTGTCTACTGGTTTTTTTTTCTATAAACCTATGATACCACTAGTCACACTAAGGTAACAAGCGTTATTCACACTCGTCACCTTGGTATGACTAGTGTTCTAGCTACTGGTATTTTCTTCAAGTCATTACACCATTACTCACACCAAGGCAACTAGCATTATTAACACTCGTCTGCTTGGTGTGACTAGTGTTTTGGCTACTGATTTTTTTACCATAAACCTATGATACCACTAGTCACACTAAGGTAACAAGTGTTATTCACACTCGTCACCTTGGTATGACTAGTGTTCTAACTACTGGTATTTTCTTCAAGTCATTACACCATTACTCACACCAAGGCAATTAGCATTATTAACACTCATCAACTTGGTGTGACTAGTGTTTTGCCTACTGGTTATTTTTTTTCCAGAAACCCATGTCACCACTAGTCACACTAAGTTAACTTGTTCACTTGTGTTAATAATGCAAATCATCTTGGCATGACTACTGTTTTCGTCTTTGGTTTGTTAACTAAGTCTAAGTCTTGTCATCACTAATAACGTCGTACATGTGTGCCGTTTCCATCAACATACATAGAAATACTAAGTTCGTAAACCCTAAAGCCAATTTCTACAGCTCAATATCAGTATAGCTAACCACAATAATCAATAACAACTGAAAAATAAGTGTTCAAAAGTTAAGATATATTACCCGTTGTGTAGAAGAAGATTATGGATGGTGGATGGAAAGAATGTTCGCTGGTGGATGGTGGATGAAATTTGTCGTGCAGCAGAGAATCACGATAGATGGCGAATGGTGCCTGTGAAGAAGAAGGTGAAGCTGGATGAAGCTGAATGAAGCTGGATGGTGGCTGTCAAGACGAAAATGAAGCTGGATGTAGCTGGATGGTGGCTATGATGAAGAAAATGAAGCTGGATGGTGGATGGTGGCTGTGAAGAAGACGAGAATGAAAGAGTAAGAGGAGCAGCAGAAGAGAGAATGCAGAAGAGAGTAAATCACCTGTTTTATTTTTAGAAAGGGTATTTGTGTCCAAAAAAATAGGGCTTGAGACACATTTGTTAATTTTATTGAAATGGGACAAAATTGTTATTGCAATAATGGAAAGTGCCACCTGGTGACATTTCCTCTTTTTTTTTATTTTCATCTTTGTACAAGTTGGTGGTGGATTGAATATTAAAAATGAAATGTTGCTTTCTGAGAAAGAAATATGATTGGTGGCTTTTCACCGACGGATTTACAAGTGGGTTTGGGTTGTGGGTCCCCTTTTTTTTCCCAAAAGCATGTAAAATATGCACGATGCATTGATATTTACAAAGAATAATTAATCGTATTGATAGTGATTTGCTTCCTACGTTTGGTAGTGGACACTAGGTAGTGGTGTCAAGTCACTAATTTGGCATCAACAGGCATTAGTTGAAGATTACCAATTTTTGGTGGAGGGTACCTTGAGGAGAAAAACAGACAAGTGGTGCGGTTGGTGGTACCAATCTACTGATAATATGGCTCATGAAATAAATCTAATGCGTCATTAAATGATGCATTATATTTTCCTACTTTGCACTAATAAGACATCATGTGACATTATTAAACTTTCCTACTACATCAAGCTATAAGTAACATTTCATGTGACATTTCTTGGTGGTGCCCAATCAGCTAATAATGATGTATTATATTTCCCTTACTACGTCTTTAAAATCATACAATATAGTAGGGAAATCATTTCTAACTATAAAATAATTTTTAGGATATTTTGTTGAGTTCAAATATAAGTGTATAAAGTAGTTGGGTTGTTGGCACCGTCAATAAACACCATAGCCCCCCATGCCTTATGGTATGGGTTCTACAACCAATAAAAATATTCTCCTTACTAATTTGTATAATCAAACCCCTCAATCTCGTATGGGCCATTCCCTCATCTCTGTATGGGTCAATCCCTCCCATATAGGAGTAATTTTTCAGGCTGCGCTACTAGTGTCTCATCTTGGTTGATTTCGATAGTCTCCTAAACCAATTCTAGTAATCAAATATGTATGTATATATATGTATATATATGTATACATACATATATATCTAAGTGTATAAAATTTAATGTAGATTTATGTAATTCATACATACTATGTAAACGTTATATGTTAAATCTATATAGCTTAACATAATTTTTGTTTAAATTGTTGTCTCAAATTATTAGAGTTGTAATCTTATTACCCTTTAAGAGAAGCATCATCTTTTGTTGTTATACCAGCGATTTTAAGATCAAATGGATGGATTAACATCTAAGAAGTATTAACGTAGGGACTAATGGACTGTGATTTTTGCAGGGAAATGGCAGAGGAACAAGTATGTGGGAGTGTCAATGGTGGGGAAGACATTGGCAGTGATGGGGTTTGGAAAAGTTGGGTCAGAAGTTGCAAGGAGAGCAAAAGGTTTGGGCATGAATGTAATAGCACATGACCCATATGCACCAGCAGACAGGGCACGTGCCATTGGTGTGGAGTTGGTGTCCTTTGAACAGGCCATTGCCACGGCTGATTTCATCTCCCTTCACATGCCCCTTACCCCCGCCACCTCAAAGATTTTCAATGATGAAACTTTTGCTAAGATGAAGAAAGGTGTCAGGATTGTTAATGTTGCTAGAGGTGGTGTCATTGATGAAGATGCTTTGGTTAGAGCCCTTGATAGTGGCATTGTCGCCCAGGCACCTTACTATATATTCTTCTCAAGATATATTACACAAAGTTTCAAATATATCTATACGTTCTTTTTTTTCAATTAAAGCACTTTTCACTAAAGCATTTATGTAAAAAGCACTTATCAATTGTTAAAAATGAATTTTATCTGTCTTTATATGTTAAGTCAATAATTTTCATATGATAAATTAATGACGAAAGATTTTTTCATCTAATTCTAAAATGACATAATTGTTTTTCAAATTTAGTCAAATTTTAATAAAATTTTGATATTCATCCAATTTTTCTTTAGAAAAAATTTATCTAATACTTTAGAAAGTATATAGAATTTTAACCAAACGCTATAGAATATAAACATAAAAGTATTTTCAATTATTAAAACTACGTGCTTTTTAGCTGTACAAAACACATTACACATTTGATTGAATTCCAAGTCACAAGGCCAAGTTTGGCTTTCCTTTGATGTTATACACCAGAGATTGATTTTTGTTTCCCTTGTAATTGCATGAAATAGGCAGCACTTGATGTGTTCACAGTGGAACCTCCACCCACAGATAGCAAATTAGTTCAACATGAGAATGTCACTGTCACACCTCATCTTGGAGCAAGCACAAAGGAAGCTCAGGTTTTATTATTATTATTATTATTATTATTTTTCTCTTTTTGCTACATGAATTATGCTATAAGGCTAGCTACAATATCCTTTCTTAACATGACATTGTATACGTCAGGAAGGTGTAGCCATTGAAATAGCAGAGGCTGTAGTGGGGGCATTGAGAGGCGAACTGTCTGCAACTGCTGTCAACGCTCCTATGGTTCCTGCTGAGGTTTTATTAGAGTTGGCTCCATATGTTGTGCTAGCTGAGAAGCTTGGAAGGTTAGCTGTGCAGTTGGTGACCGGAGGAAGTGGAATCAAGTCTGTGAAGGTGACTTACCGATCAGCTCGTGACCCTGATGACTTGGACACAAGACTTCTCCGAGCCATGATCACGAAAGGCATCATTGAACCAATTTCAGACTCATTTGTCAATCTTGTCAATGCAGATTTCACAGCCAAACAAAAGGGTCTCCGAATCAGTGAAGAACGTGTTATTGTGGACGCCAATCCTGAATTCCCTGTGGATTCAATCCAGGTACAAATCTCCAATGTTGACTCCAAGTTTGCTAGTGCTATCTCAGATAATGGAGAGGTCAGCATTGAAGGGAAAGTGAAGTTTGGGATACCACACTTGACATGTTTGGGGTCATTCGGCGTGGATGTGAGTTTGGAAGGCAACCTCATCCTGTGCAGGCAGGTGGATCAGCCTGGCATGATTGGAAAGGTTGGCAACATACTTGGTGAACATAATGTAAATGTGAGCTTCATGAGTGTAGGGAGGACTGTTAGGAGGAACAAGGCTATCATGGCAATTGGTGTTGACGAAGAACCAAACAAGGATGCCCTTAAGAAAATAGGTGAAGTACCTGCAATTGAAGAGTTTGTGTTCTTGAAGTTATAGTGAACATATCCATCAAAATGGTTAAATTGTGAGGTTTTAGTTGTTATATATATATATATATATATAGCTTTTCAAAGGAGGTGAAAATAGAGAATAAAGTTCGCTGCTTTTAGAAATAAAACAATGCTCAAAGAGGGAAAGAAGGAATCGATTAGCAAATTGTTGTTGTTGTTGCAGCATTTTTGTTTATTGTTGTTAATGGTGGTAGTAGGAATGGTTCTTGTTGATGGTGTGTAGTGCATTTAATATATTTAGTAGGGTTTGGCTGAGTTTTCTTTAATATAGTAGATGGAAAACTTATCAGATTGTAATTTCAGTTAATCAATGTTGTTCGATGTGAACATCTCTTGAAGTACTTATGTAGAATATTATTGGTATTACTATGTTTGGTATAATATGTACTTATTGATGAATGTTGTGGTCACAGAATATTTACTTTATAAATGGTTTCTTACAAAACATTGCTTTTGACATACCTGAAAATTTTTTAGAGTTTTAGTGTGAGATTATTATTATTATTTTTGCATTTGATTATCTGATACTGATTTAACTTGAGTTTTGGATAAGTAGGAGATGACTTTACCATTAGACCACTTCACTTTTCTCTCTTTAAATTGAGAATTTGAAACTATTGAATTATAATGAATTGATCGATCTAATATGTGCAAACCACATCCCCAAGAACTCTTTGATGTATAACTACTAATTTCCAGTCTAATATCTTCTTAGAATTCCTAAGATTAGGACCAAAATGCACCTATAAAAAATGTAAAAGTTTCATGGATCTAATGGGTCAAGCCCACTTTGAATATATGTGAAAAGGCCCCCCATCCAATAGAACCACTGTACGATGCTAGGTAGATGAGGTTGGACACAATCCGGTATACAAATGACATTGAGTGGTGATATTTGCACCCATTAAAAATAGTATGTACATCCCAAACTAGCATTTTTTTTAAAGATCCGATATTATCTCTTGGTAAAATTATTATAAAGATGAATATTTTATAATTAAAATATTATATAACTTTTCCTTTTAATGCTAATCTTAAACGTCAAATTCCTTTTAAAGAGTACAATTTGATTGTAAAGTATGGAGAATAAAACAAAATCTTTAAATAAAACTAGTTATAAAAGGGTAAGTTTTAAATTAATTGTTGTTTTAGTGCTCAGAAGTTTGTTGTATATAAGTGTAAGCTTTTATTGTAAAAAACTTCATTCAAACAATTCATCGAACATGTGATTTACGTATCTTATAGTTGAAATTTTTGGTGTTGAGAAATTGTTGCATGTAAATGCAGGCTTCTTGGTGTAAAAAATTTTATTCAAACAATTTATTGAACACATGAATGGTATAAATTAAGTACCGAATAAATTGAAAAAAAAAAAAAACAAATTCAATATTACAAAAAACCATAGTTGAATTTTTCAAAAAATGAAATAAAAAAACATAGTTGAACACAATTGTGAATCTCCTGTAGCAATTAGTTTGACCAAATTTGGTCTTTAATCTGCAGTGATAGATATGTTTGGGTATAAAACGTAAATTGAAGTTCCTCTTTCAATCCAAAATGGAGAAGATACTTAGATAGAGAGGAGAAGATGAAGTTTTCTCAATACCAAAAATATATTAATATTATAAAATTAAATAAATAATAAAATAGGTATAGATGAAGTGTACATATAAAAATATAATATAATAAAAACAAAAAAGAGTAATCTTGGTATTAAGTGAAGTTTAAAAACAAATTAAAGAAATTTAAAATTTTTTATGGGTGGACAAATGAAAGAGATGTACATACAATTTTTGAGGGGTGGAAATATCACCACTCAGTGACATTAGGTTGTGCCTTGTATATATATTGTTAAAGGATCATGTTACTATACTGGTTCACCATTGATACAAGATTGATAGATAGTCATTAGATTATAATCAGGTTTTAATCGAAGGGTTTAGAAATTTTAAGAAAAAAAACAAAAAAACAAAAGTTATCATTTGTAACTATCAAGTAACCGTACATAAACTATATTCGTTGGTGGACCCATATAGGGTCCAAGGGAGGCAAGTGCCACATCTCAAATTCTAGAAAAAAGAAAAAATATATATTTTTTTATTAAAATTTTAGAATTTTTCTTATGCATAATTTTATTTTAGATTTTCTTTTATCCATTCTTGACTTTGCAAAGTTTATTTTGTTTCAAATTTTGTTGTTTTCTAATAAACAACATTAAATTTTCTTTTTGCTATCATTTTTCTTTTTTGCACAATCAGCACTAATAATTTTTTTTTGTCATCAAAATTTTAACAACTGTTCTCATGTTCTAAATTAGTAAGTATAACTTTATTTTATTTAAAATTATTTCTTATTCTTTTTATGTTTTTTATATTAACAATTTTAGTTTGATACACATCTCATCAATAAATCCTAAAATGTCAAATTTTTTTTTATTATATTTAATCAATAAACTCTAAAATCTCTCTCTCTCTCTCTCTCTTTAATATTTAATAGTTTTAGTTTTACTTAATTGAATAAAGAATTTATGGTTGAATGGTAACTTATTTACTTATGTGAAGATGTATATTTTCAATAAAATTGATAAGCAAATAATAATGATTCAAAATAAGAAGTTTCGTTGAGAAAAATCATAACAATTTATACTTCATATTGTCTTTGTTTTCTACATATCTCGATTAGAACTGTTTGAGTATTAGACTATTTGATTCATCTAGGTTGTGTGTATTATTTGTTTTACATTATTTGAATTTCATCATGTTATCGAATTTTTATTTTTATAAAAATCATATTTGCAATGTTTTTAATTTTTCATTATTATTGTTATTATTTTGTATTAGTGCCCATTCTCATAAAAATTTCTAGATCCACCACTGACTATATAGTAGCTAAATCTATTGTTCACACATATTATTGTGAGAAAAATACAATTAATCACTTAAAACTATGGAAATCCATTTTTAACTATAAACAAATATTCGTTTGTTTTTAATCACTCTATACATACATTACAAAAATATCCCAATATAAAATCTCCCCATTCACACAAATTTTATCAATAGAAAATAATGTCTCAGAACTTGTTACTCGTTACTCAATAATTAGGCCAGTACTCCACTTCACTATTGATCAACGATCAAACCATTGATTGACAGTCAAACTTGATTAAACCTATAAAAAAAACTTAACTTTTTTTTTTTTTTTTATAGAATCAAAATACAATCACATGACCACAAAATATCATTAAATTTATTTCATGTAATTTCAAAAGTCACTTTAACACAATCACATAATTATAATATACTAGATGTTGCCTTAAAACTTTCAGCAGCATAACTATTATTTTTTCAATAATTTCACCTTGTAATACATAGAAATAATAATACTTCAAAGTCTATCACATCTGAAATGCTTAGGACCTCTGATCTTTCTTTCAATCTCAAACACAATCAATATATATATATATATATATATAAAAACATGTAAATAATAACATGACAAGTATCAAATAGCAACCAAAAAGAAAAAGTTTGAAGTCCAAACAAGTAAATGAAATTAAGTAAATAGGTAAAAGAAAATAAGTTAAAGGCTCTAAAGGGCCAAGTTGCAACCACTCTTCATCTCCATAAAAGCCTTCCATAACTTGTTCATGATCGACTCAAACTCTATAAAATTTGTGATAAGGAGAACTGAAAGAAACTTGTTTTCATTCAAGTTTATTTGTAAAGCATACAAGGATATTTATACAGCAAAATCATAACAAACTGAGCATAAAAACAACCTTCCTAATTAAACCATGCTAACATAAAATCTACAGTATGAATTTGAATATTTTTTTTATATAATAGGAGATACAATGTTCAAATTTCAAATTTCAAATCTCAACACTCCCCCCTCATGTTAGAGCGTGGACGTTGTAATGACAAACTTGTTGAGATATGTTCAAAATATTGCTTTTCCAAGAGGCTTTGTGAACATATATATGCTACTTGCATTCTTGAAGGAGTAAAAACTGTTTCAAGTAACCTTTCTTGTATCTTTTCTCATACTACATGGCAATCTATTTTTATGAGTTTGTGCTTTCATGAAACATTGGATTTTTACTACAATGTGGAGTGCAATATGGTTATCGTAATGCAACCTAGTTAGAATAGAAAAATTAAGCTTCAGGTCCTTGAGAAGAAATGTCAACCAAGTTAATCCACATGCGATGGCTATTATAGCCTTGTATTTAACTTCTGCTGAAGATCTTGATACAATAGTTTGCTTTTTAGTCTTCCATGAGACCAATGCATTGCCAATGAATACACAATATCCTGTTGTTGACCTTATTGTGGTATTGCAAGGTCCCCAATCTATGTCGTTATATCCAACCAGCTTTAAATTATTGCTACCTAGGAAAAACAAGCCTTGACACAGTGTACGTTTTAGATATCATAGGACTCGGATAGCTACATCCATATGTGGCTTTTTAGGCTGATTCATAAATTGACTAAGAAGATGTATAGAGAATTGTATGTCAAGCCTTATTATTGTGAGCTATATTAGCTTGCCAACTATCTTCCTATACTTTGATGGATCATTGAGCAACTTTCCATCTGATGAGGAAAGCTTTACATTAAGTTCCATTGGAAAACCAACAATGGCAACACCAAGCAATCCCATATCATCCAACAAGTCAGGTGTGTACTTTTTCTGACAAATGGAATTCCTTTTTTGGAACGAACTACTTCAATGCCAAAAAAGTATTTTAGATGTCCAAGATTTTAATTTTAAATTGAGTATGCAGGAACTCTTTAAGCTTCAATATTGCATCAGGACTATTCCCTATTATGATCATATCATCTACGTAGATCAAAACGACAGTAAACAAAGTGCCAATTGTTTTGGTGAATAGTGAATAATCAACCAATAATTGCTTGAAATATGCTTTATTGAGTGCAGAAGAAAACTTAGCATACTAGTTTCTTGAAGCTTGTTTCAATCCATATAATAACTTGTGTAGGCAATACACTAGGTTCTGCCTCTATCAACTGTCCTCTAGTGGAGGTTGTATATATACTTCCTCATTAAGACTTCCAGGTAAAAAGCATTTTGGACATCCATCTGGTGAAATGACCAGTTTTGAGTAGTGGCAAGTGCTAGTAAGCATTGAATTGTGACTAGCTTGGCTACCAGAGCAAAAGTTTCCTTGTAATCCATCTTTTCAACTTATGTGTATCCTTTGGCAACCAACCGAGCCTTGTAACACTCAATTGGTCTATCAACATGATACTTGACCTCGTAAACGCACTTGCAACCATTGGGTTTCTTTCTTGGTGGTAGGTTTGTGTAACTCCAAGTTCCATTTTTTTCAAGTGCTTTAATTTCAACATCCATAGCTTCTCTCCATTTAGGATCGTGCTAAGCTTGTGAGTAAGTGATTGGCTTTAGGATGTTTGAAACTGAGGCTACAAAAGCTTTATGAAAATGTGAGAGATAGTCATATGAAATATATTTGGTCAAGGGATAGTAAGTACTTTTACATTTGCTTGACATTAACATCAAAGAAGAGTCTTGGTCAGTAGGCAAAATAGTGGTTAGGGAACAATTGAAGTCACGGAGCTAGACAAAGGGTTGCTTCACTCACTCAGATTGTCTAAGAACAAGTTGAGATAATTCTGTTAAAGGAGATGATAAACTTGTTGGAATAATGACGAGTGAATTTGTGATGGTTTGAGATGAGGTTGGTAGCGTTTCAAAAGTAGGTTGGTAAAACTGAAGTTGGAGTTTCAATAGGTAGAGAAGGATATGAAAAAGTAGATTCATGGAAAATAACATCTCTACTAGTGAAGAGTTGTTTAAACTCTAAATCATACACCTTATAGGCCTTTTGTCCAGAAGGAAATCCAACAAAAATGCATTTTCTAACCCGTTTTTCAAATTTGTGAATAGGTTGGATGTTTGCAGCAAAACATAAGCAACTAAAAACTTAGAGATGATCACAAGTGGGTGGCTTTTTGTAAAGCAATTCAAATGACGTTTTTTTAGAAAGAAGAGATATAAGTGTTTGATTAATAAGATAGATTACATATTAGACACTTTCACCCCAGAATTTAAGTGGCAAATTTGCTTGAAAACGTAAAGCTCTAGCATTGTTCAGGATATTTCTATGCTTGCATTCTACAACTCCATTTTGTTGAGATGCAACTGTGATCATATTGGACACTATTGGAATTTAAGAAATTCATCATAAAAGAAAATTCCTTTCCATTGTCAACTCTAATTCTTTTGATTTTGCTACTGAATTGTGTGTTTACAAAAGCAAAAAAATTGTTGAGCAAATTTTGTGTTTCAGATTCATGTCTCATTAAAAAAATCCATGTATAACGTGTAAAATCATCGATAATGGTGAGAAAATAAAATGCTCTCGTGAGGGATGATATTCGAAATGCATCACAAATATCAACGTGTATGAAATCAAATGATTGCTTAGTATTACTAGAACTAGAACAAAATGAAGTTGAGTCTGTTTTGCCAATGGACAAGCATCATAAACTATATTAAAATCATGACTAATGATAGAATTGGAATCAACTAAACATTTCATAGGTAAATTAGAGGGATGACTGAGTTATCAGTGCCAAAGATTAGGATGACTGGACATATTATTGACTGAAATGGTTGACTTTATTTGTTTTGGAACTTAAAAGAGATAAAGACCATTATATTGCCTCCTCAAACCAATTGTCATCTACGTTGCCAAGTCATGTAAAATGCAAAGATCAAGAAAGAAAGTAATAGAACTATTCAATTCTCTGCTAAAAGTAGATTGACTAAAAAGGAAGGAACACAAAAGCTCCTGGCAGACTTATTTTTGGATTTAGATTTAGTGTGACTACTACCTTGATGTTTGCCTTTTACCATTTGGTAATGAAACTAAAAAATAGGATGATTTGTGTATATTTTGTAGTAGGTTCGATGAAGAAACTACATGATTAGTGACCCTACCATCCAAGATCCATCGCGTTGGTTTTATGGATTGTAAATGAGGAGAAAGGTGTTGAGATATACAAAGCCTATCAAGTTTATTGCAAGTTGCTTATAACCAGCTTGAAAAAGAGCTATAAGTTGCCAATACTGCTCTTAGGTGAAACTGGGTGGTTGACTTTGTGATTGAACTTTAACTTCATTATTATGTGTCGCTGGTACCTATTGCATGTTACCTTTGTCATTCCTTTTATGTCGTTTGTGTTGTGGAGGAAACCCATTCAGATAAAAACATCTATCTTTTATGTGATTATCCCTCTTGCAATGATAATAGTGTAACTTTCCTCTACCCTTTTGTTGAAAATTCTTCATAGTTCTTCCTTTTCGTATATTAGTAGCCATGATCTCTCTCATTGTTAATAAATCACATTGCTTTTCTTCCCGTAAAATCATGGAATATGCATTTCCAATAGAGGGAAGAGGTTGCAAAAGTAAAGTTTATCCCTTTATTACAGAATATGTGTCATTTAGGCCTATAAGAAATTGCATCACTCTACTTATTTGCTCTCTTTCTTCTGTTTTCTTTGTTGCTCCACATGTGCATATGGAAACATTATTATATGAAGAGAGCTCATCCCACAATCCCTTCAATTTTGAGTAGTATGTAGAAATTGACATATCACCTTATTTCAAAGATTTATGTCTCTTTCAATTTGGAACACCCTAGTGGTATTATTTTGTGAAAATCTTTCTTTGAGACCAGTTTAAACCTCAACTGCAGATTCAATATACAAAACACTATCAGAGAGACTTGAATCAATTGAGCTAAGAATCCAAGAAAGTACTATGTTGTTGCATCTATTCCGGGATGTAAACTTATCACTAGTATGTGATGGTTTCTCAATCAATCCATCATTAGAGCTAGTTTTATTTTTTGCACTTAAGGCAATGCTCATTGCTTTGCTCCACGTTGCATAATTATCCCCATTCAATTGTTTGGTGACCAAGGTAGAACCTGGATGATCAAATAAATAGAGATGATAGGGGTTTGTCAAATTTGTTGTTTGATTTGGTTGTGGAATTTGTTTGTGAATCTTTTGGTGGTTCAAATGCGATCCTACTATTGTTAAATCTTTAGAGTGGTGAGATTAAAAATTCAGATCAAATGCTTTGGTACCATGTAAAATTTGTGATAAGAAAGATTGAAAGAAACTTGTTTTCATTCAAGTTTACCTGTAAAACATACAAGGATATTTGTACAACAAAATCATAAAAAACTGAACATAAAAAACAACATTCCTCATTGAATTATACTAACATAAAATCTACAGTATGAATTTAAATATTTTCCTATATAATAGGAGATATAATGTTCAAATTTCAAATTTCAAATCTCAACAAACTCTAAATCAATGTCTTTATCCCCCTCCTTCCCCTTCTTTTATTTAGAATCAAAGTCACCACTTAGAACAAGCCAGCCTTATGCATTGGTAGTATCAGTATTAGTTGCTAGTAGTATATCAACCTTCTTCTTAGTATGCCATTTCTTCTTGCTTGTTAATTTTGAATTGGACTTGACAAAGACTAAATTGTTTAATCGACTAGTAAGTAGTCTATTCATTTTTTTTTTCCGTATGTATCTTTATAAGAGTTCAAAATTAAAATTAAATAAATCAATAAATAATTAAAATTTAAAACATTAAAGATAAGTTATGAATATTGCACTTACCCCTTCAAAAGTGCTCTAATTTTTTTCACATCTGGATGATCAATTAGTGGTCAATGAAAGAATCATTTTTGCTATCTTTTGTAAATAGGCCGGGTTGGTTGAGGTGGGCCAAGTTGGCCGAGTTGGTTCAAGTACTTAGCTAACTCAGTCGAGTACCTACTTGGCCTGAGCAGGACCACTAATCTGGGGGTTCCTGAATCAGCAGGGTATTGATCTAGGAATACTTACCAAGAAGCCGATCTACTCAATCAAGTTCTAAAATACTACAACAATTCACTCTTTTCTCTCCTTGCTTGCCTTTCTTTCCTCTCACGTTTTCAACAACAAGGAATACATGTACACATATATGAATTTCACCAACTTAAGCTCTTGACAACCAGCTGCTGTGCGTAAATAGTTGCTATCGCCTTTTTAATGAGTCAAAGCAGCTTTCTCTTCAAGCAGCTGCTGTCACTTTCAAAATTAAAGAGCTGAAGCAGCTCTCACATTTCTTTATTATTTACATACATATCCTCATCTGATACGCTGAGCTTTATCACCTTTTACGGGATTGTCATTGGCTAAAAAATAATGTAATTGGACTTAAATATCATAATATTGGTTGGGTTTTACATTTTTTTTACAAGGTGTTTGGTAGACTGTACTTTTGACAAACTAGAAAGAAAAAGAGTTTTTTGTTTTCAACAAGCCAAAATACAAAGAAGAAAGATATGTGTCTTTCTTCTTTATATAATAAAAAATAGAGTCACTTGCTATACAATTTGATTTTTTTTTTTTTTTTAAGAAAAAAATCAAAAGTAATCATAGTTATATATAATTGTGCACACTCATTTATTTCTTGGTATAGAGAGATATCAAAAAAGACTAGATGATGAATAATTCATAGAAAATCAAAATAGAAGGTAAAAGATCTGATCTTTTATTTTATTTATGTTGTTTTGTTTCACTATAAGTTTTGAAAATCACTCTTTCGCAAAGATTTAATTTGATTAAAACAACTGTTGTTTTTCCCTGCATCTCTAAACTAGGGATGAGCGTTTTTAGATTCAAGTTGAGTTGGGTTAGAGATCCTCTAACTCAACATGACCAAACCGAATTAATTCTTTAACCCAACCTAATAGTTGTTGAGTTGGGTTGGGTTGGGTTAAGTTGATTGGTTGGTATTGACAATTTTCTAATGTATAAAATAATTATTAGAAACAAGTGTAAGTATGCATGGTCCATAAGTAATATATAATGAGTAAAATATCATTTCCATGAGGATTATACAAATCACATATGTTAATTACTAAATCGATCAAGACCATACCTTGTCCGAATGATCAAAACAATAAATTGTGGAATTAAAATGACAATGAAAATGAAAATGAAAATGAAATGGCATGAAACAAATAGATAAATTTAATCACAACCTATGGAGAATAGACCCTAGAGTTATAACTTCACCCTACCCATTTACTCAACTTATATTTATTCTCATCTTGTGTTTGATCAATTACTAAATTATCCACAAGCCTCTTCCGAACGGTCAAGTGGAATTATCTAAATTAATTAACTGACTCTATTCCTACGACGATTAATTAACCTAAGTACATCAAGTGTTTAATAACTCATAAAGACCACACAAACTACATAAGTGTATTCCTATCACGTGCAATCGATGCCATCTTATTCAAGTCTAAAATCATGAATATCTTTTCTAAGTGCATTCAAGATTATCAAATCAACTAAACTAGTGATAAATTAATTTAGAAACATTAGGAGTAAAATAAAACAAAACACAATAATGAGAATTCTAATTAAAAATAATATCGCATTGGTGAGTTTCACGGACTAGAATTGCATCGTAACTCTAGATAATAAGTTTAGTTCATCATCAATGGAACATATACAAACCAATTGAACAAACAACCAACAACATCATTAAATAATTAAAAATCAAAGCAAAAGGATAAAAAATCTCATAATCGTATTGTGATTCCCTTGTCATCAAGAATTGACCACCATTCCGACAACGAAATATTCACTCCTCCCATGCCGTTTATGCACTAAATATGTGGGTGATGATGGGCTGCTGTTAATCTCCAAATAGATTGATGACAGGTTGGTTTTTGGCTCCAAAATCTCCTCTTCACAGGACTGTTTTAAGGCATTTTCAAGGGCTGTCTTCACCTGCTGTTAAGGGCTCTTATACACTGAATTGGATGCATGAATTGGGCTTTGAGATTAAGTCTTGTGGGCTGCATAAATTGCTTTATGTAATCAAAACTTGGGCTGAAAATTATTTATAAATTAAAAATAATAACAAAAATCTATTATTTCAACCCTATTAATTATTCCTTGAAACAAATTTAACCCGTGCATGCTAATTGCCTTGAAAACCTCATCAATTTGCTAATTTATCCTCCTATGACTCACCTTAAATAATGAATAAAAACATATAGAAAAAAAAAAGGATTTATCTAAGTTCTCATCACAAAATTGAGATTTAAAAGCATAAAATCACAATATATTTTATTGTGATTAGTTGGCAATTCATTGAAATATAAAAAGTTCCTATAATCAACATCCCTAATATTACATATCACATGTAAATTCAAACATCATAAATAAAGATTCATAAAACAAGTATAAATAAAGACACAAAGTTCAATCCACCACAAAGACATCACAAACACAAGTTCAATCCACCAAATTAAAAACTCACTCACTGCTATAAACAAAAGTAAAAATTGAGAGGATCTTGTATCATGTTCATGGAAGCCAATACATTGTCATTTCTATAAGTTTTCAATCACGATGTCAAATAAAGATTAAATTAATGAGGCATAAAGATTCTGTAAATCTCAATGAACGCCATGTGCCAACAACCATCCTTTGTATAAAGGAAAATAGCCTGTTGAAATAAGAAAACAGATCCAATATTTTATCAACAGTTTGAAACTTTTCAAACATATATAGGACACACAACAATCCATCAAAACCAAGTTGAGTTGAATTTTCATGAATTATTTGTTAAAATTGTCTGATTATTTTTCTATAATTATGTCCATTGCTGCCTTAATAATCTGAAAGTGCCATTTACAGGCTGATTATTGTCTATAATTATGTCTAGTTTCAAGTGTGTACACAAACAGGCTTCTAAATCTAAAGTCTCCAGCTCATGGAGTCCAAACAAATAAGATTAGTAAAGACTAGGATCTTAATGTTTTATTATTAAAAAAAAACTATATTAGTGCTAGAGTAATATCAAAACTAAAACGTCAAATTAGACTAGTTGAGACTGACCTCTTGGCCATCAAAATTCAAGCACAATATTAGAGTGACTGATTTTCAATGTACAAGAGTATCAATTCCTTCAATTCATTCAATACATAAGAATTCTTCCTAATCGTACTTATGAAAATAAAATGTGGGAAAAAGAAAGTGCACATGAAGCTTATGAAGCCACAGCTTGGCCTTAACGCTTGAAACAAAAACTAATTAATTACATTCAGCTTCCACTCCTCCTCTTGATCTTCATCTTTTTTGAATGCCTCCCAAAAATCATCAAAAACCATTCACCTTTTGTTTCGCAGAAGATGTGTCCGAGAACCACCCCAGTTATGAGCCCACTTGCACACCCAATCGCAACTATTTTCCAGTCAATTAATTCAACGAGAGATGCTGAGCCTTGATGAATTTCTTCCTCCCTGGTTTCATCAGAAATTTCACATGCTCTCGAAAAAGGTTTTCCACACAATCCTGTGTTCCCATCAAATGAACCGTTCTCAAATGTGTTGAATTGTCTCCCTTGTGGAATGGATCCCGTTAAATGATTATTTGAAACATTTAGGAATGCAAGGAAAGTGAGTTCTGCTAGTTGTTGAGGAATCTTTCCTGAAAGCATATTTTTGGAAAGGTCTAATGATTCTAGCACAGTTAACTCGCCCAAAGATGATGGGATGTGGCCTTGGAGATTGTTGTTGGAAAGATTGAGCGCACGCAGGCCCTTCAATTTGGCAATGGATGCTGGAATCTCTCCTGTGAACCTATTGTTAGAGAGGTTAATGCTTATGAGCATATTTGAAACCTTTCCATATTTCATCTTTATGCCTTTGTTACTCATTGTTAATGAGTAAGCATAGCTTACAACCTGGTCAACAGAAATGCAAGTTCCAGTAGGACCTATATTTTCCTGCATATATGCTATCTGGCTTTGATTGACAATATACATGGCATTCAAACATTTGAAGTATTTTGATGGAAGTTCACTAGTAAACATATTATGAGAGAGGTCGATGATGTGCAACCTGGGAAAGTTAAGAGCAGTCTTAGGTTTGTGTATCACACCGTGAAGCTTATTTGACTGCAAAATGAGAACCTTTAGCTCAGTTAGAGTTCCCAACCAAGAGGGGAAAACATCACTGATTTGGTTATTTCCGAGATCAAGAAATTCTAGCGTTGTACAATTGGCTAATGATCTTGGAATTTTTCCTTGAAAAAGGTTGTTGCTCAAATCAATAATCTTCAAATTTTTTCCATTGACTAAAGTTGAAGGAATGTTTCCATGGAATTTGTTGCTTTCTAGTTCTAGTATAGATAGGTAAGGAAAACTGCCCAAACATTCCGGAAGCATGCCACTGAAGTTATTATAAGATAGATCAAGGACATGAAGGTTAATCAAGTTACGTATAAAGAGTGGAATATTCCCTGTTAGGTTGTTGTTGGAAATAATATAGTTAATTATGGACAATGGTGGAACTGGGTAGTGGTCCCTGCAGTTGGTTTGAATTGAGGTCTAAAGTCAGTAGTTGAATCCACGGAAGAACAGCGGGATGTTGGTCAAAACTTGTCAAGAAATTGTGAGAAAGATTTAAGAATGTTAAACTATTCACACTTACATTTAACAACCATCTGGGTATTTGGCCTGAGATGTTGTTGGACGAGAGGTCTAGCATAACTAATTTTTCTTGATTTTTCAAGAAATTTGGAAAGACACTAACATTGCATGAACGTAGTCCTAAATGCAAAAATTGTTGAGAATCAATAGTAACAGTGGTTTTGGCAAGTACCGATAAGTTATTTAACGAGAGATCTAACACGGTTAATTTTTTGAGTTTAAGAAGAAGTTTGTCCAATTCTATTGTGCCAATTAAATTATTTGAACAAAGTACAAGATGTATGAGACTACCGAGTTCAATTATTGAGTTGGGAATCATGCCTTCTAGTTGATTAGATCCAAGACAAAGAGAATTCAGTTGGGTTAGGTTTCCAATTTCAGATGGGATTGGACCTCTCAGCTGATTAAACATCAACCCTAGAACTTCCACTTGATTTAAGTTCATGAGCCAAGGTGGGATTAAACCGGTTAATTGGTTTACACACAAATAAATTTGATGAACTTGAGTTAAGTTCATGAGCGAAGAAGGAATTTCCCCAAATAAGTTCACACCACGAAGCCTCAAAGTATGGAGTTTGGTTAGCTTAGAAAACCAAGACAATGAAGAAGAACTCTGGAAATCATTGTAGGAAAGGTCCAAAAGGGTGAGATGGGTGAGATTACTCAATGAAGATGGAAGTTGGCCGGACAAATTGGCCTTACAGAGATTCAAATATTTCAGATTAGGAGCAAGTTTTCCAATTGACGTAGGTAGCTCACCAGAAAATACAATTGATGAAAGGTCTAAATTGACAAGCTTGGTAAGGTTACCGATTGAATGGGGAATCTTACCATGGAATCCTGTTCCTGCCAGTTTCAGTTCTGTAAAGGGACTGCTCTCCGGAAATTCTGGCAAATATCCTCTGAGCTCTTGATTGAAGGCAACATTGAGAAAGTAAAGGTTGGGTAATCTGAAAATCTCTATAGGGAATACGCCTTGCAATCCACAACTTTCAAGAGATAAATGAGTCAAAGAAGATAGATTTGCCATGACATGTGGTATGGAAGAAGAAATGTGGACACCGCTGAGGTCAAGAGACACCAATCGTGTAAGATTTAGGATGTCTTCTGGTATCTTACCAACAAAGCCTGAATAAGAAAGATCCAAATGTGATAACTTGGAAAGTTTGATGATTGTAGAAAGGATTTCAGACTGACTGAAGTTATTATCAGCAAGGCTAAGCCATTCGAGATGGACAAGGTCGAAGAGGCTGCTGTTAGAGTCGATGGAACCATAGAGGCAGCTACTAGTGAGGTCAAGTTTGATCACATGACCGTAGTCCTCATTGCACTCTATCCCGTCCCAAAAGCAGCAGTCATGGCTGTTGTCTTCCAGCTTCCATGACGACATCTTCGGATAAGCAGAAGAGTTACTAGAAGCTGAAGGCTCAATAGCAAGGCTTTCCTTGAATTGCAACAATGCAAAGCGCTCGTTGTCATGACAAAGTGGTTGCAAAGAACCAGCGATATGGTGAGAAACTGTAAGTTGAAGAAAAGACAGCCAAAAAACACAGTGCATGAATGTGAAGAAAAATAACCCCATGGTGTCTTAACCCAAGAATAATTTGTTGGAGAATCTCTGTTATCCTTTTATAGAGATTAGGGAGTTGGCAACTTCTATAACTGTAAAATTATTTTATAATGTTAGAATTGTCCATGCTAGAATTGTCCATGC